>LT658805.1:0-13964 GCA_900128575.1 Stramenopiles sp. TOSAG41-1 | reverse complement strand
GTAGATAAGTAGTAATAAAAATCCTCTACCTCAATATCAATCATCTAATAAATTAAANTCGTCTTCTTTCTTCTCTTCTTTATCTTCCTTCTTCATTCATTCTAATTTAAATTCATCCTCCACCATAATAACAATACTCTGTAATAATAATAATTATTATTATATAGGCTAATAATAGTAATATAAAATAGTATTATTATTTTATTATTATTGAGAGTAAGTAGATATAGATAGAACAATAAAATTAAATAAAATATAAATAATAATTATATAATAATAATAAAAAAAAAATATAATACGACGACGACGACGACGACGACGAGAACAGAGAAGCACAGACGAACCTCTCTCTCTTCTTCTTGTTGTTCCTGATTTTGCGCCCCGTTCCATGGCAAGTTAGTTCGTGATTTTTTTTGCTCTTAGCAATTGATAGCTGCGACTAATAAAATATTTTGCGCCGTGTAATGCACGGTACTTGTCTCAAATGTTAAATACGGTAAGCGAATCTTCTATTACAAATGACGGAATTCTGGCAATGAAGTTTGCCAGTGCTCGGGCCCGAGAAATATTCAGCCTAGAGCAAATACTTAAGAAAAAGACTAGGCGAAGCTGCAGCACCAAGGACCTGAGTGTCCTTTGGGAGAAAAATAACAATCCTTTACCTAGGCATATGCGGCGGCGAACTACAAGCCATAAACGAAGAAAATCTGCTAAGAGATATTCTGGTCAAAAGAAAAGCCCATACTCTGAGAGCGATTCAACAAATGTTGGTTCCACTGAACGATTAGAGACACATAGATGGCACTCAAAAAGGTTCTTCATGCAAAAGAAGTGGGGTTTCGAAATGCCAATCAAACGGAATGATATCGGGTCAGAGGCAGTAACAAAGGCATTTCTTAAACGCTGCGCAATACACGATGCTTCATATTATTCTATATATGAAGTGAAAGATACACCATATGAAAATATAGCAACCTTCTTGGCCACTATGTTCCCCGCCCTTAAGAGCGACCCTTCCAAAGCAACATATACAGCCCAAGCTGTACATCAAATGTGCAGGAGTTCGAGTTTCTCGCCAACTCAGCTTATGTACACTTATGATAATTTTCCAGATAAATTGATTGGCCCCATTGATATAATGTATCATTTGAATGGGATTTGGCTGCTTGTTCACCCGACGATAAGTAGGGCAGTTGAAAAAAATGTGCATGCGTATAACGAGAACAACGGCAGAAAAATTAATATTGATATGAGAAAAATTTCTAGCAATTTTTCAATTTTTCATTTCTATGGTAGCCAAGCTGTGCTAAAGGATCTTTTCGACGAAAATGGCGAAGTCGCATGCAAAGCATTGAAAGGAGACACACAGCGAGATGAACGTAAGTACGTGTCTATCCATGTGCAAGATCCGCGGTATCGTGGATTGGGAAAAGCTTCTTCAGTTGCAAAAACCCTGTTTGATATAGAAGGATATAAAGAAATCATTAAATCATATTTACCGGACAATGTTATCAACGCTTCAACGGGCGAGAAATCTCGTACAATACCCAATATTCCTTGCATAAATATTTTTAAGAACGATTTGGTCACAACAGCAAGTTCCAGGAAAAAATGTATCCACCCACTTGGTACTGCTTCGTGGATATTTATTATACCCAAAATATATTCAAAAGTCCTATGGAACAAATTCACCACGTGCAACCTAGTCCCGGTTGCCATTGACGGAGTTTTCCGTATTTACAATGAATGCAATAAAGCATACTTCCCAAATGATTACCCTGGCACCGAAGCTGGAGTATGCGCTATAATTGAGCGCTGCAAAAATGAAGAGCTGCAGCAGCTTAAGAAGCCCAAGAGGCATCGTATCAATTTTTCTAGGTTGCGCCAGAATACAACTGCTTTTCCCCAATGGAACGTATATGCTTCAACTAGCCATCCAAATTTACTTTGCCACGAGAGAAATAATACTAAGCTTTCAGTCACTAATATTGTACAATCAAGTGAAATTTCTGTAATGCGAGGGGCTGCCCATAAATTTGTACCGAGTAAAGTCTTGGCCATAAACGATAGCGGGGTAAATAAACAAACAAAAGTATATCACCCAAAAAGTATTCAACAACAAAAACAAGCCATTTTATCGCTATTGACTCAATTTTCAAGTTCAAACATACGTTTACTGCCATTTGTAAAGCTGCATATTCGCTCTTGCCGACGAGGTGTGCCAACGTTTGGCAGTATTGTTTCATTGCCTACACATCCAATATCAGCGCCGTTAGGACAGATACATGGCATGGAAGAAAAGAGGGGGCTTGAAGGTGACCTGGAACCAAAATTTCGCCAAATTGGCTATGTAACCTCCGGTTGTAGAAACATAAGCTTAGGTCAAAATATCGGTATATGTTTTTGTTGCCTACGGTCTATTGAGCATTACATCAATATGGGGGGTGAAATTTTGTTATTTCGAAATAGAGGCAGCCGAGTGTATCGATGTGCGTATTTTTCAATATTGACGGTTACGTGAAAATTATTTATGCAATGGATGTGTGTGTACACGGCAAATAAACTACTCGTGTGTAATATATCGTATATTCGTATATATATATATATTATGTGTATATACAATTTTTAAAACCAGACTCGATGTCACATATTATACGAAAATACGAGTGTACGGAAGTGTATGCTTTAGAAATAAATTTTTGAAAAGGTCGCACATATAAACGCAATAAGAAATATTTTCTTTAAACAATAGCATATGTTATGATATCAAACTAATTTATAAGAAATATTATAGGTTATCTCTGACCATCAACATTGAATTTCACACTTCATTGATTATTTAAATGCAGTTTGAGAGACTGTAGTGAAAAATGTTAAAGCGATTCGTTGATAGACACACAATTGCATATCTTCAACATGTGCTATGGATCTATACCGCCAAGATGTTTCCACTAGACGAGGTTGGCGTATTGCCGCTATGGCTCCCACCGTTTAATCTTTGCAATGACTCTGGTAGTTGGGCTGCGTCATTGGCCGGTGCTCCTGGAATTACTGAAATGCTTTGATCTGTTGTGTCACTCCTATTTATTTCAGATTCATTCTTTGTTTCAGTAGAAGACGTTTCTGGATTGCTGGATTCTTTGGTCATTTTTTCAACTACCCTTGATCTCCACCGGATGGCATCTTGATAATCAGGTTTCATTTGGAGCGATTTGTCAAATGCGTCTAAGCTAGCATCACACTGTCCAACGTAGCTACAACAAATTCCAATATTATACCACGTGACATGATGCTCACCACAAAATTTGTTTGACTTTCTGAAAAATTCAATGCCTTCATCGTAGCGCCGAAGTCCCATCATTAATCTGCCTATTTCGAATGCCACATCTTTTTCTTTCTGTAAAGGATAATAACAGTTCCAAACCTCGTATGCATCACGGTAAATATCGAGCTGCTCTTTCTCAGATGCATAAGGCGTTTTATCAATCAGTACACGTTTAAACTTCAGAAATACGTCTGGATCCCAGTGCGCTAATCTAGTTGTACATAGTGCAGTCTTCAGAGAAGGATTTACGTTTTCTTGCTTGATGGAGCGTTGTAAGTTTGAAAAATCTTCAGGGTCATAGTCGGACATCGAATCGTACCATTGAAACTCCAGTCTTCGATGAATGTCTTTCGATGTCCCAACCACCAGCGCTGCACACTTAAAACCTTCTAACTTATCTGTAAGGTATGTAAACCCCTTACAAACTTCATCGATGTAAAGCTTAATTGCATGAAAATTTGCCATGAAACTAAAGCTTCCATGAAAAGCTATGTGGGGATCACCTAACCCACCAAATTCGCATTCTTGTGTATACGCCTTGTCGCCTAGGAGCCACATAAAACGATTATTGGTCATCTTGCGAACTCTGTCAATGAGCTTCAACCCACCTATCGGGATCAAAAAATTTGCCTGCAAGTGCTTGCTGAGATAGTAGTCAAGCAAAAAATTCAAATTCGAATTTTCACCTGCGTAGTACTCCGTATCGCATTCCCGAGTTCCCCACTTTATCTTGAGACGTGAAATCAAATCGTCGCAATCGATTCCGTCGTTTTCTTTTTCTGAGAATATAGAACACAACGTCTCCTCTAATTTGCCGTTTTGGATACGAAAAGCATCTTGCGGTAGCGTGTCAAGTACGTAGTTGCAGATAAAAATTGAATTTGGTGCGTCTTTTAGGTCCAAAATTTCTCCACAACCTTGCAGCTGAATTTCAGAGTCTTTTTCTGCATCAAACGTTGCAAAGTCGCACATACCCATTCGAAAAAAGGGCCAAAGTGAATCATTATTTTTCCAAAATTCAACAGTGTCTTGAACGAAGTCTGTCAAGATATATTGGAAGCAGTTTTCCCTTGGCCAGAAATCTTTTAGTCGCAACAATTTTTGTAGAACCAGGAAACCAAACTTTCCATGGCCAGCCCCAATTTCGATAATCCTAAACTTTTTTAGCAGGTTCATGGGAGGATCATCATAGCTGAAAGACGGGTCGCTTTTATACACGTCTGTTGCATACGCAATTATCAAACGTGCATAGCAATGCGCCAGATAAGCATTCGAAGAGACAAAGTGTGGTACCAAACTATTTGACCATGCATTCACGCCCTGCTCCCGGTAGAACTGCCGTTGCAAATCCCACAAAAGCGAAGACGATAGTCTTCTGCCGCTTTCAACTGGGTAGTATGTCTTGGTTGATGTCTGCGAAACTGATTGTGCCGTTCCTGCATTTGAGGCTTTGCCATCTTCGTTTCCAGGGTCTGCGGCTTTCACAGGTTTTGTTTGTTCCTCCATCGCTTCAATATGACAATTGGCGCAAATTTTCTTGCGGGTATCCAGAGTTGCAAATCATGTGTCTATTCCACATATGTGGTCTAGGAGGATATATTGGTACAGGATATAATGTCGTCGTCGGCAATTTTTATCTCATCATATTATCATATCTCATCTTTTTTTCTCATCATCATCTTCTTATTATTAATAATCAATCAATTTATCCTCCCTCTTTCTTCTTCTTTCTTCTTCTTTCTTCCTTCGTGTTTTCTTATATTTTTAATGTATTGCGCTACTTATAGTATAATAAGTAGTAGTGTATTATTTTTGTCTCCACTAATTTATTTATATATATTTTTTATTTATCCTTTCAACCACCTTAACCTCTCCCGATCATCTATATATATCACATGCATAATAAACATGCTAAACACCGATGCAGAATATGTGTTACAACCCATCGGGGTAACCCAACAGAATATGTTGCTTTGGCAATCTTTGCTGCCTCAAGCGAAACGGTGATTCTACAGGATGGCTTCAAGGCTGTCTTTCTCGATAGATCCAACAAAATCCATATCAAGGCTATTAGTGCCTGGGTCTAAGTTTTATTTATTGCGTCCCAATGGGTTTGGGAAATCAACGCTGCTCCAAAACCTTGAGAAATTTCTTCTCGGAGGAGATCAAAGAGAGGCAGTTTTATTTGACTCATGGATATTGGAAAATAGAAAGACGGTGGTAAACAATTTTCCTTCTCTTCCAACGCTAAAGCTAGACTTTCAGGACACAAATTTACGTGATAACGAAGTGGATGAACCCGAGAGTTTCTTGCGAGAAAAAATTGAAATGGCTCAGGAAATATCCAAATCAAAAAAAAAAGCTGCACTTTTAGTAGATAACTTTGATTCTCCATATCTGAGACAAGATTATGAAGGGAGTAAATTCCTGGGGGAACTGCTAAAACTAAGCTGCGATTTTCATGACAGAAGTGAGCTTCTGAGCTATATTTACGTCACTGGTGTGTACCGGGTTGGAGAAGAAAACACATTTGAGTCTCTGTCCAGGATGCACGACTTATCGTTAGACCTTCTGCATCATGACATAGTGGGGATAAGCGATTGTAATCTAAGAGACCAATTCAAGTTGCAAGACTCTTGGATTTCTCATCATGAGCGTTTCACAACGAAAGAAAATCTAGAAGATGGATTGCTTACTAAGGAACAGGTAGCGCCCAAACAAAGGCGAGCTTTTCGATGGAATGACACCATTGGCGATCGAGAAGAGATTGCTGTTAATAAACCGAGGGACGCTACAGATTTAAATACAAGTTTGGAAAACGAAAGTTCTCGGCATGAAATGATCCAGTCCATAACAAATAAAGGGGGATATTGGTGGGGTGGTTACGACAACGAGGGGCGACAGAATTTGGTGCATCCCTTCGCACCTCATAAATCATCAAACGCGCAATCTGCAGAAGAACCAAATTTTGGTATTCCCTCCATAAACCAAACCCACAATCTAATAAGTGCCATGATAACTGATATACCTTTTGAATCGCTTCTACGAAGCAAAGTACAATGGCCGGATGAGGTCAGAAGTCAAATTCAAGATGACGCTACAACCCACCTTCCATCATTGCTCCTACAACAAGGTATTTTGACTTTGGATTCACGGTCTGCCATTGTTCGAGAATTTCATACTGAAGTTTTTATGCGGCTAAGATTCCCAAACGAGCTGCGAAGAAGAGAGCTATTTTCAATCGTATTTTCTCAATGGATGGGTATAGCCAGTGACCATTGTGATAAGATTTATGCAATTTTGAACTCAATTTGTGACCAGTTTCACTCCATAGATGAAACCCACCTTATAGCCTACGTCAACTCTTTAGATCAATTACTGTATGAATGTGCTGATGCAAAGCCTGATGAAATGTTTGTATCAAGCATGACAAATGCGGATTCTAGGCTATATACCTTCTTGCTTTTGTTGCTTTGCGTCCCAAAGATGGAGGTTATGAGGACCCACCCAAAATATTTAGATGGTGGGCCCACGGATACATTTTTATTCGAGGGGACTGGCCATGCTTCTACGAATCCAGCTGAAAGCCAAACCCCAAAGGACCCATTGAAAATGCCGATTGTGCTTTCCCCATCGCCTTTGGCGAAGCATGCCATTATGATAAGCGGCATGAAAGTGGGGGGTAGTATTGATATTAGGCTGGTGTCTTTACACAAGGAGGTGCCGAGATAATCTAAAGAATAAAATTAATGACGATGTCTATGTATTAAAATGAGACTAAAATTTTCTTTAACTTGGCTTATTATAATAATATTATGTGCTTATTAAAATCTAATGATGCTCTTCTGTTAAAATTATGTGCGAAGTATTTATTTGTTTGATCTGTCTCCGTGACTTGTTGTACGAAATAGCCCGCATCTAGTATAAATACAGAATAGTGTTTGGTGCTTTCCCAAGCTAAAGCTAAAAAACACAAATAATAATTGAAGTAATAGCTAGATACAGTATTGTTCACAACAAGCAATCATCATCATATCAATCAGAGAAGAGAATTATTATAGACGTCGTGTAGAAAAAAAAAAGGAGGAAGGATAAAGACAGAAAAAAAAAGGCAAACTTTTTTTTTATATTTTTTTTAATAATCTCCTCTGCATATTAATATGCACGCATCATTGATTCATTGTTGATTATCATCACTCACATCGTCACCATCAAGGATGGCAAGCTAATGAAGTGTGTCATACTCATGTATCCTCATGCACCCGATTGATTCTTTGTACCTTGTTCAAGACAAACGTTGGTATTATTAAAACTATGTATAGCCCATGGATCGATGAAAACGATACCCTCGAAATTGATGGGACGCAGTCGATATCAAAGACAAAGTCCATCACTGGCAAGATTCCTCAAGCACGTTTTCAGCATGCTGCTGTGTGTGCGAATGACTCTATTTTTGTTATCGGTGGGACGAATGGCAAGACATTTTTCGAAGATATGTATATGTATGAGCCTGAGAAGCATCATTGGACGTGCTTTAAGGCACACGAAGGAAGAAATGAGGCAAAGGATTGTGGGCGAGCTCGACATTCGGTGCTGCTTTATGAAGGCTCGTTGTATTTGTTCGGAGGTATTTGTAAGCATGGCTTTACAACGAACAAGCTTTTCCGTCTCGACCTACAGAAAGATTTGCAAGTGCCAACAGGGTCGGGTGGAATGAGTGACCAAGATCAGCTTGGTACATTTAGCTGGCGAAAAGTGTCCCCCCATTCCAAAAAAGCTGCACCGTCATCTAGATTTAACCATGCCTCTACAATATTTCGTAATTATATGTATGTATTCGCTGGCGAAGGTAGAGATCGTCAATTAAGTGACGATTTATATTCGTTCAACTTTAAAACCAGCGAGTGGAGGAAGGAGCTGGATTATGCAGATCAAATGCATATGAAACCGCCCCCTGGAAAAGAATACAAATTAGTCGCTCTTAGCAAATGCCTGCTACTATTTTCTAACAATTTGTCATCCTTGCATAGGTTAGTCTGCGACTCACAGGGGCATGCATTGCATTGGGACAAAATAAGTACAAGAGGTAAAATTCCAGGATCACCCTCTATCCTGAGAGGAGAAAGTGTTGCTAATGATTCACCTATGCTAAAGCAATATGGCATTACTAGCTACAAACATGATGGTAAATATCACATACTAATTTTTGGCGGCATTGTAAGGAATCCGACACGATTGATCAACAATTCTTACATGCTGTCTGTTGATGACGACAAGGCTTCTACAACGATGGGTCTAGCCGGATGGAAGGAAATACCTCGTCGAGGAAATTCAGTACCTTGTCCAAGAGTTGGTCAGTCTATAATATATTACAGTAACCGTAACTCTCAATCAAATGGCAATGAATCGTCCATAAATGAGCGTATATATGTGTTTGGGGGTTATGATTCCGACGATTTTCGTAACGACTTATTGTTTTTGGATTTATGCAGTTCAATTCAAACTTCACCCAAGAAGATTTTTATAAAAAGTTTTGAGAGAACAAAGCAAAGACTGATGAGCGCGCGGAGAATAATTCCCAGGACTACGGATACCATTCCACTAGAAGATATACGCCGCAATTTCACGCTAACATCTATTTCAGTTGAAAATAATTTGAGTGATAGTGTGGAATGCCTTCTTATTGGACGACTGCCTATACCAGTTGAGTTAAATAAGCCCAATCGCGCAAGTCAATTAAACGCTTTCGTTAGCCTACTGAGGCGGACCAGAGTAAACGATGGCTCGGATAATATACTAAAATGGGATCTTTATCCGGAGCCGATGGTATACAATGATCAGGTACAAGAGTTAGTTGATTCTAGAATAGGTAACGAGTGGATTGGTCATACTGCAACGTATTTTCCACAAGTCAACATAGTAGTAGTTTATGGCGGAGGGGATAACCAAGGTCCATTTGAAAGCGAAGATGCTCTCTGGGTCCTGAGCTTAGGTACTAATAGTGACGCAAACAACAGCGAGGTTATGAAGGATCCAGTAAGCAATAAGTCAGAGTCCGAATATAATGATAAAGTAGATACAAAAGTCAACGATGATGTTAAAAAAAATAAAAATGATCTCGTAATTGGTAAAGTACAACGAACTGCTATAAAATGGGAAAAAGTGGTACTTCATAAGGATGTAATAGACGATATAAGGTGTATGGGGCATGCTACGGCAAGATATAACTCATATATTTACGTTTTTGGGGGCTTTTCAAACTCACAGTATATGGCAAAAGTTATCCGGTTTAACATTGGGGGTTACGATCCTCAAACGGGGGAGCCTCTTTGGAAGCAGCCTTTAGCCCCAGAGAGCTGCTATCCATATCGCCAATCTTTTGAAAATCTAAAGGAAAACATGATGACACCCAGAGTCGGGCATAGCGTTAGTACCTTTGATAAAGAAATGTTCATATGGGGAGGTGTAGCAAACTTTTGTCTCAGCCCGAATAAGATGTATAAGTTTAATGCCGAGTCCTTGGAGTGGCATGTGCAAGAGCATTCAGGTGCGGCGCCACGCATGAGATTCAATCACGTCGCAACTAAAGTCGAAAGTTCGCAGCGATTGATAGTAATATCTGGCGGATTGAGTATCGAAAATGTTGAGGGAATATCTGCTGGTGAGACACTTAAATCGGAAATAATATTATCTGACTTTTGGACGTTTGACATTGACAGCCTTATTTGGATCGAGATTGAATTGCCTGGGCTTGTTTATAAAAACTATGGGCATGGTATGGTGTCATTTGGAAAGGGTAAAAGTGAAATTTTTGTATTTGGTGGCGACACAGCAAAAATCCTTGATAATTCGAACGGACAAATAGACATGTACTATACGGGAATGGGTTTAAATTTAGACCCTGTGTGGAGAAAAGATAATGCCGTTTAAATATTCTGAGTCTTCGTATAATATTTGTATGCCAACTATATTTTTTCTTTTAAGACAAATCATTTTATTACTTCTTGGCCCGTGTTTGCTAATTTTGTCTTGGCGTCGTACTTTTCTAATTCGACTTTGTACAATTCTAACGCTTGTTTGTACTTTTCGAAATAGGGTTTTTTATCATCGCGGTGTAGCTCCTGCCATTTAAATGAACAGTGCTTTAATATCTCGTTCATACCTGCATTATCAGCTGCCATCTCTTTTATTGCCCTCTCTTTGTACGAGTCTACAAACAAGAGAAAGGCTGTTTTTGGTCGACTCGGTTTCTCCATTTTTCGAAGTTCTTGCAACTTTGCAAAATATCGGATGCTTTCTTCTCTCGCTATGCGCTCGTATTTAACTTTTTCTGAGGGATTAAGTCGATGCCACAGATTTCCAAGGGCTTTCATTACAATTTTTGATGGAATAATAGTCTGCGACGAGCTTGACTGATCACTGCATGGAGAGTTACTTTCCAAATACTGAACCATCCACTTTCTTTTATTTGTGTAAAATATTTGCCACGCGTTGCGTGGTTTTTTTGGTTTACCTTCGCTACATTTTGCGCGTTTCCTTTTCTTCGACTTTACAGTGTTAGCTGGATGCTTTGGTGTCTTTGGCATAATATAAGTGATTCCATCTAACTGCTTCCTCCGCAGAAACTATTAATTGCCTTATCGATCTCAATAGTAGGTTTAGGATCTGCGGCAACTAAATGGTGCGTCTGCTTGTTGTATCGCTCGGAATGTAAATAATATCATCAATCAACAACAAACAAATAACTCCTCTTCTTTTTTTTTGTATAATAATAATAATAATTGAAATAATACAACAACAACAATAGCAATAGATTAGATGGAAAATAAAAAGATGGCGATGGTGGTGTGAGGAAGAAGAAGGCAGCAGCCGTAGCACTACGGCGACACCTTTTCGATATTTCATTTATATTATTTCAAATTTTATATCACAACACACAATCATCAACAAAGTCAGAAGGAACAACAAGGTTGTGTTCTTTTTTTCTGCTGAGAAATTTTAAAAAATGCTGTGGTGTGCTGGTAATGACGTGTGGTGTTATTTCTCCGTGATGGTTTCTCTCTCGGTCGTGAATTAGAATCATCTCATTTATATTCACCTAAACCGTAAAGTTATTTATGATGAAAATTACTACTTGTAGCTTCTTCTAGGATTAAGATAGCTAGCCTAGTAGTAGTTTCAAAAATCCACCAAATACAAATAAATACAGTGTGGCGATGCTATGCAGGCGAGGATGAGTTATTATTAGTAGGGCAGGAAAGAAGAAAGAGAAGAAAAGAGTAAAAAAGGAAGAACAGCAACAAAAAGATAAAAAATCCATAATATAATATTTTTTTATTATTGATAGTAGTACAGTGCAATAGTGTGTCTGACCCTAGCCATCATCTTCGATGTTTGGATCCCAATCTGACGCGGTCGCCCAATAAAAATCAATGTGCATCGCAACAGTTTGGATATAATTATATATACACACTTCTAAAAATAAAAGCCATGCCTGCAGCGCTCTCAAAGCCTGAGCAAGATGCAGAGAAGGCAAAAAAGTTGCGAGACCGTCAAATTTTGCTCGTGAAGGTGCACTGTATGATCAACATGGCGGTATCCATGATGAACTTCACCAGTCGTGGAGAATTCCTAAAGGAAGTGTTGGGTGGTGACTATTCTCAAGTCGCATGGTACCTGTCAACATGGACAAGTGTTACAGCCGTGATTGAATTCTGCTTGAATCCAACACTCGGGAAGTTGTCTGATGCCTACGGCCGAAAACCCTTTATGATAATAGCACCTTATGCTGCGATCATATTGAAGTCCTGGGTACTTATGAATCCGAGTGTCTTCTCACTTACAATCGAGCGCATCGTATGCGATGGATTGCGAACAATGAGTGGGACAACTATGGGTAGTGCAGCTATTACTGATCTGGTACCCAAAGACCAAATCGGGAAAGCCATGTCTGGTTTATGGTCATGGATGGGTCTAGCAATTATTGGTGCGCCTATGTTGGCTTCTCGTTTATCTACTCGCGGCACTTATCAGGTAGCAATACTTGTTGCTCTGGGTCAACTTGTTGCGGACCAGTTTTATTTAAAAGAAACTCTGAAAAAAGATGAAATGAAATCGTTTCCTGGATTTGCAAATCCTTTTGAAGTTTTTCGCATGTGGACT
Source organism: Stramenopiles sp. TOSAG41-1 (assembly GCA_900128575.1). NCBI lineage: Eukaryota > Stramenopiles sp. TOSAG41-1. The sequence goes on along the minus strand of LT658805.1, from coordinate 1,477 downwards.
AGTGGTTCACTATTAGCAACAACTTCAACTCTGACTTCCCTACAATTTATGATGGACCCTAAAGTTTTAGCTGATTTCTGGATCATTTTGCAACTGGACGCATTGAAATGGTCACGGGAGAGCTCGCAGTTGTTTACGGGGTTCGTAGGCCTAGGTCTAGTTTTCGGGCGAAAATTCACTGGCTGGGGAATGGACAAGTATGGCGAGCATGGATTTACAACATTGACACATGCCATCAGTTTAGTTGAGTCATTAATCATTGGCCTCTTCCCTTCCAGTATATCAATGTTTATTGTTGGCTTATTAGGCTTCGGGAGTGGCCAAAAAATGAACGGTGTAAAGCAAATGATCACGCGTGTTGCACTAGACCAAAAGGTAACCACGCGAAAATTTGGTAAAGGCGAATTATCTGGTCTGTTGGCAAATTTAAGGGCAATGATGGTGGCAATTGCACCAAATATTTACATGTACTTCTACAATTTTGGTCGTAGAAGAGGTATGGAAGGCGGTGCTTTCCTCGGCCTTGCAGTCATAACAGTGTTGGCGGAACTTGTGCATCGGCAGATTGTTGGCAAACTGCCGCAAAATTAGAAAAATCAAAAGTGACTGTATCAAGGAAAGCGACTCGTTTTTAATATAATTAAGAATTGAAGAGTAAGATTTTTCCAAACGATTTCGTAGAAACTCCTAGATTTATTTTAAAATACGAGTACTTCTCTCCGCGGTTACACCAGATTAGGTACTTCTCGGCTGATTAAGACTCTCTTCGAAAAATGATTTTTTAAACCCCACACAGANGNTATTAAGAAATACGAGGCATTCAGACAACCATACCTCTGCCATATTCATCATAGTATATTTTNTTTGTGTTTTCAAACCTATCTCGCTCNCGTCTTAAACGCTTTCTCAGTTGCTTTTTTCGCTCATAATCGCTTAAATTATTTTCATATTTCTTTTTCACATAATCGTATAGATCGTCATATCCTTCGTCTTTCAAAATATCTAAAACTGTCCTCCCGTCTTTTGCAGGCAAATCATATGACCAGTCATTAGCAAGCAACAGCAATAGTGCTTCTTTGTTGCCGTTAAATGCNGCCCAGTGAGCTGCAGTATATCCATTATATCCATAGCTGTAAAAATTTATGCGCCAGTCTGGCTTATAACCNCCTGCCGCAACAGCGTTCACGCACTCAATCCATCCCTGGGAGTTTTCTACCAGTGCCAGGCCTAACCGTAACGCGTGGTAAACACATCTATATCCATACTTAGCCCCATCAATTCTAGGGGTCTTACCATTAACATCATCAGGAAACATGTAGTTAACTGCCCTGGTCAAACACTCGTTATGATCCACGCCAATTCTTTTTGATGCTGGCGCTTCAAACATAGAGGAAACCCTTATAGATGGTCCTGATGGATTNCCTGGATCGTAACTCGAGGGTGCGTCGACATATCCAACTGAAGAATAACCATCCAT
>LT658804.1:0-13985 GCA_900128575.1 Stramenopiles sp. TOSAG41-1 | reverse complement strand
ATTTTTTGTGACTGAAAAGTCTCTATTTTCCTGGCTTCAATCTTGCTGTTGTCGGACTTACTTTCATCGCTATCAACATCATGATATATGGGCAAAACATCAAATGGCCGCCGCCAACCACCAATTTCAAGCCTCAACAACTCGCACTTTTTTGTCATGTTATATATTATTAGGTCCAAATCGCTAATTTCTGCACCACCAATAAAGGATTTGTACTTAGGTGATGTATTTTACCTATCACTTCACTACAGTTAGTGTTTATTTTCCTTGATGAAAATGAATTAATAAATATTATCAGACGACATCTTCTCCTCGCTCCTCTGCTCTCTGCTTCTTCTTCTATTCTTTTGAAGGGGAACGTAATCCTATTTATTATTCTTAATAATAACTTTTTTTTCTTATGGTTTATTATTATTATTACTTTTTTTTTTGTAGTGATAAATTATTACTACTACATAATAATAAAATAATAAATATAATTTCTACCACTCCTCCTTCTTCCTCTGTGCTGCTAGTATTATAATTTATTAATATTAATCGAGCCTGCACGGCTGGCGATCGCTGTATGCGGACACGTGCTTAATCGGGCAAAACGTGTAGGCAACGTTCTTGTCATGGGAGACGAAAGAGATGGAGCTGATAATCTCTCTGAGAAGGTAGCCCCGTCCAGTAAAATTGCGCTCTGCTTCCTGGTTCGCGAGACGCTTAACCAACCTTCAGCATGGGAGATGTTCCTCGCCAACCACGAGGGTGAGTATGAGATATATTGCCACCCAAAACATAAAGAAAAAGTGACGATCGAAATGCTCAAAAAGGGCATCATCGACGAAGCCGTGGCCACCAAATGGGGAGATGCATCTGTCACAAAGGCGATCATAGCGCTTTTGCGAGCGGCGTACAAGGATCCGAACAACAAAAAGTTTTGTTTATTCTCCGAGAGTTGTGTCCCACTATCCCCTTCTTTCACGGAAGTAAAAGAGGAGCTGTGTTCTCATAGTAAGAGCTATTTCGATTTCATGAATCTAAGTGATTTCCGTAGGCGCTACTCACAACTAAATCAAAGCCCCCTTCGCCCCCGCGGAGGTAACAACAAGAATAACAATAAGGTATGGATCCCACAAATGCATTTCAAGAAGCACGCGACGTGGTTCATAATGGATAGGAAACACGTTGAAATTATATTGAAAGTTCAGAAAAAGTACATACCCATTTTTCACAAAGTTACCGTTCCCGACGAGCATTTTTTTGCCTCTGTTCTTTGCAATGAAGGCCGTGTTTCGGAACTAATTCCAAAACAAACCACGTTCGTTGATTGGGATGTCAATAATTTCTGGTTCCTGAAGAAGCAGCAGTTTTTCCTGAAGTGGGGCTTACACGTCGAGAAAGCTGGTGGGAGTTTGCCGTCGAAGATGCCAAATAGTAAGTTAATAGGTCGATTGCCAAAGGCGGCCACCAAAGAGTGGAAGGAAATTCAGCAGCTCGACGCGAAAATGTGGAGTGAAGATTTGGTAGCACATCCAAGAACCTTTAAAAATGTCACACAGGCAGACATCGACAAGATGAGATTGTCCAAGAGTTTCTTTGCCCGTAAATTTAGTGTCGAATCAAACTATAGTACTGTATTCACAATGGACGTGCTGGCGAAAAAAATTGGCTTTGGCAGCGGTCCAAGTCTGCTTGCACTTACAGGAGAAAATTTGAGTGCAGATGATGGCGGTCAGTGTGACGAAAAAGATAGCAAAAGCGACTCGATAAATATGATCACAGGGCGGTACGATGTCCCAAAACATATCCAATCTCAATTGTTTTACGACACGCAGAGTATGGTTGCCTACATTGATTCAACAATTCGTGAGCTGGAAGCCAAGCATAAGTATGAAATAGATAAACTAAACAATGCGCACGCGAAGAAGATGAGCAAGGCTTTGTCAAAACAGAAAAATGAGCTGCAGAAGAAGCAGCAGCAGTCCCAAGCAGATGCCCACCCTGACAAAAATGTAGCCGAGGAGGCGGTGGACTACGCCAACGAGTACGACAATGGAGCAGAGGAAACTGCAGATGATGCGGCTGATGGCATGGATGGCTTGCTACTCAGCCCAGCATTGCTTTTGAGCAACTTTGAAGAAAATTGTCAGGTTGCAACCAACAATGATGGTGAGGAGGACGATCATTCTGATATCCTTGATATTATCAAGAATGTTAGGGCGGAAGAGGCGGATGAAAACATGGCCAAAAAATTGCTGTCGCACTACGATACGTATCGGAACTATGATGAGGACGAGTACGACCTTGAGGATGATGAGGAAGATGATGGAGGTATGAATACTTTTGAAGCTCACTACTCATTCGATGGGCAAGGCCTTGATTACGACGACCAGGATGATGAAGAAGAAGACGAAGAAGTCATGCTAGGATTTTGAGGTTTGACCGATGTGGCGAGGAGAAAGTATATACCATACTGACAGTGGCAGCAAACTTCGCTTTAGTAGAGACGTGTTCATATATTAGTACCTTATCTGTGAAGTCGCTATCATAGGTACGTGTTCCGCACTCAACAATACGTGTGTCCCATTTATAGATTTAAAGGAAATATGTATATATATATAGTGTTGATGTATTTAATTCATACAATGCTTGTAGATAACAATAAAGTGTTGAAAAAATGCTAAGTAAGCGAAAATATTTTTTTTAATACTAAAAAAAGCGACGCAAGCACATGTGCATTTTTGACATGCCTGGCACCGCACCAACTAACAACCACTATCGACGGTGGTGGCCTAACCCTCCAATGCTGCAGCTCCCGATATGATCTCAATCAATTCAGTCGTAATGGCTGCCTGTCTAGCACGATTATATTTAAGCGTCAAGCCTTCGATGATCTCGCCAGCATTCTTGGATGCGTTCTCCATAGCTTGCATCCTTGAACTTTCCTCTGATGCGCCACCTTCCAACATAGCCCACAAAACGGTACTGGCGACACTAAACTCGTATAAATTTTGCAAAGCCTCAACTTTATTCTCAGGCTCCAATTCGTAGTCTTGTAAATACTCTGGCACGCCATCGTCGCCATCGGCAGCATCAGCTTTGGCCTCGGCTAGGGACGCAAAATTCGGGCAGTTGATCCATCTGGTGTTGTATGAAATAGCGCTTTCAAACTCGTTGAATACGATGTTAACTTGTTCACTATCGACTGCTAGTACCCTGTCGGCGACCGCAGCAGCTTGGTCAAAACTTGGCGGGTTCTTCCACGTCTCGTCCATTGTGTAGGCGATGTTTTCCGCATACAAACGCCCCATTTGCGCTCGTCCCTTGTCACCAACGATGGATAGGTCCGTGCTCTTGCTGGCGTCATCGAATTTCGATATCGCCATTTTTCCAGCTTTACATACGGCACTGTTGACACCACCGCACAAACCACGGTCCGAGGTAATTAGTAAAGTGTGGTGTTTGTCGTACGTATCGAGGTCTAATGCGTACGAAGGGTCAAACTCGTCGAACTCTGCCTCCTTTTGCGGGAAGGCAGCAAGGCAGGTACGCATACCGAACGGCCTACCGGCGAACAAGCGGTTTTCCGTTCCCTTCATCTTCGCCGCGGCAACCATCTTCATGGAAGCTGTGATTTTCTCAATATTCTGCGTGGATATGATACGCAATTGCAGTTGCTTCAATGCCATGTTTTCTCCGTGTTTTAGTACGCGTGGTTATGTCTCTGTTGTTCCAACTCGAGTGCAAAGTGCAATCACAAAAGATCAGACGAACTTGTGTACGTTGCAGTGGTCTCGACAGCCGCACATGCACGCGTGGAGTGCCGACACCGAATCTTTCCCTCGCCCCCATTTTCCTTCCATAGTAACCATCGTTGCAAAAACTCGTTAGCTTCTTCTGCTTCGTTGGCTCAATGCTACCACGTTGTAATAAAAGCAAAATCGTCCATTCTATTCTTCCCCATGCTGTGGCTATCGTTGGTTGAGTCGTTGGTTTCCATTCTTGTTCGTTGTTTTTGTTTTTTGTTCTCGTGGGGATCCATTGTCATCAGTCTTGACGTCAACAAAGGCAGGCAGTTTCTCCATTGTTATCAGTTGTGTTTTGAGCACAATTAGTAGTTGATGGTTTATAGGATCGATCCACCATTGTCTTCAAGCCTTTTTTGATCGATGTCGTTGCATACATCCATTCTCCCTCGTTGTAATCAATAAATCCATAATTTTCCACTTTCCAAATGGATAGCAGTAGTCTGTGGTGCTGTGCAGCTCATTTTGATGATACGCCAGACTGTAGACTTGAACGCAAGCCAAGTATGGAATATGCCTAGCACAATACTCTATAAGGCGTACTGGTAGTATAGGAGTAGTTTGCCTAGATGGTTGGGAAAGCAAACACTCGATCCCCCAGCCCGGCCTCTATGGATGGTATCACCACTAGGTATCATACGCAAAAAGTGATTCCGTGGACACTGGTAGGATCCAGTGGAATGTCGTTTGCTCCAGGCGACTGTTTCAGGGGGGAATTTTGCTAGGAAATACAGTCTCATGTAGTACACAAGTGCGTATACTACATATTTTTGATTTAAATCCCACTTTTGGCAAGTACACATTGACCTAGGCAACTGGCACGTGAATGACTACGAGATGAAGATGGATTTAAATCGAATAGACTTCTGTCTTTATGTGGTGAGGATCCAATCTGACCTCTCCCTAGTTCCACTATCCAATGGATCTATTTTACGTCCTCCTGGAATCGATCGATAGTATAATAGGCGTATCTCGTTATTGAAGGAAATCTTGGTACTCCTGAAATTTCAATCAGGGCCTGTCTACCAGCACGGGAATGGAAGCCACGATCCCCCTATGCACTCCCCCGACCTCGAAGACTGTTTTCACGTAGGAAGTAGACCATAATGAAGCATATGTTTTTGTAGACTAAATATTTCAGGTGCATTCCTTGGTGGACATTGGGTCGTTCGAAAAGAGTAGGGGATGTCTATTTTAGTCGAATGCGAAACTATGGACAAAACCTTTGATTGATAGGGGATAAAATTGTGTTTGTATGTGTTATAAATGTGTAGTGTTTGCGTAAACTCCTCGCTCGAGGCCTTTGGGTCCTGCCTGTCCTATATCTCAGGTTGTCCTACGGTGTGTTGGTGTTGATTTTGAATCATTGGCGGGTCTTAGACTACAAATGTGTGTCCACGATAGGGTGAATGAAGCAGAAGGGCTGAAGAAGAGTTTGAAATTTGTCTTCACAAGCATAGCACACTAGCACTAGCACTACTGTATGTAATAGACATGAACGAGTCCTCTGCACCCTAGTAGACAGACAAACAGACTAAGACAGAGTGACAATGTGGTGAGATGCATTTATCTATCTATACTTGTTGTACCCTAAAGTTGTATGACGATTTGTCACAAATACACACACAACAATTCATTTCTACTGCCAGTCCAGTGCTAATACTAGGCCTGATGAATTATTAACTCCTTCATTTCTCTTTCTGCTGTGTTATTATATTATTCTTTCTTCTCCTCCCACAATAATAATTCTATAGTAATAATGCTTCTTCTTCTTTTTTTTGTTTTTTTATGTCCTCCCCGGTTCGGCTTTCTTCTTCAACTGTACCCAAATCCTCTCGCCACCACTGACAAGGTCGGCATCTCACCACGACAGTACTACACGCAGGCTTGGCTTTCCTGTTTCATTTTATTATTGAAGCAAACCTGCTAAAACGCCCAACGTCGATGGCAGCGTCCTCAAGTAGCGATGCCTCGTCGGACTTGGCAAAAGCACTGGAAGGTTACGATACAAAAACGGCCACGGAAATTTTGTTGGACGGCAAAGTCGTTGGCCTAGTGTTTACAGATGAAAATTGCAAGTTGCTTTCGAGATATGAAGCATTAAAAACATTATCTTTGGTAGGAAACAAAATAAAGAGTTTGGAGAATTTTCCAACCTTGTCCTCGTTGAAGACTCTAATCCTGGACGATAATAACATTGAAAATGGCTTCGAAAGCTTGCAGGGTCTCTCTAGTCTACGGACCCTGTCCTTAGCCGGCAACCCAGTCAAGGTTAAAGAAGACCTCCAACCTCTATTTTTAGTCGACGGTTTGCAATCGCTAAACTTAATGTCATGCCCTATACAAGAAGAAGACTATGAAGACGAAATTTTTAAAATGATACCGCAACTGATTATACTAGATGGCCACGACAAGAGTGGAGAAAGTGTTGACGAAGCCTCTGACGAGGACGACGAAGAGCGCGAAGAGGAAACCAACGCTGGGGCCAATATCATGGGTGATGACGACGAAGAAGACGAAGCAGAAGAAGTGGATGACGAAGAGGAGGATGAGGGAGATGGCTTGGGCATTCCAGGAGACTTCGACGATATTAGTGGCAGTGGCGATAGTAAGTCGGGCATGACCAAGTTCGGTCGCCAAAATAGTTTAGGTAGTATTGAAAGCAACATAATCGACGATGCTATTACTACAGATAAGGATGGCGATCAAGCACTAGGAGATGGAGGCCTTTCAGATGATGATGCTTACGACGACGGTGAAGAGGATGGATTGGCTATGTTGGTTTCAGGCAATGTGGAAAGTGATGACGACGCAGATGAAGATTTTGTTGACGACGGTGAAGTCGACGACGACGATGATTTTATTGATGATGAAGAAGAGGAATTTGATGGGAATTCTCGGTTTAAGAAAAAGCAAAAGACGGGAGAAGATTAATAAAAAAAGTGAAGTTCTTCTACTTATTATACTATTATTGTTATTATTATTACAACATACAATCCAAATCCAGTCTATCTATCTTCTCTGTGTAGAGACTATAATAGGAAGCTGATTTTTTTTACATACTAATACTACAGACGCCACACTATTAATTTTCGTCATTCATTGTTAGAAATCGGCTTTTTTCCTATTTACTAGGAATGTTCACCGTGTTTGTTATTACTACTATTGAAACTATAATAATTAAAATATTATATGTACTCTATTTATTATTATTGTTGTGATAATAAAATACTGTAAGTAATAATAAATACGCGATAATATTACGCGCAGCACCTCCACCTTCAAGTGTTTGCGGGGCCAACTTGAGTCTCATTAGTGAAGGATTGACTTGATCACCCATGGCAGATTCACGAGATAAAGTGCCAAGGTGCGATGGATCAGAGTACTATGAGTACTCAGTAATTTTTACGGACCGTGCCTTAAACTTAATGGCAACTCCGTTTCAACAGTGTATGAAAGACATCTCGAGGTCTCTGAAACGGGTATATAACTGCTCATCCGTTGCCTTGATCCCTGGATCTGGTACTTATGGCATGGAAGCGATTGCGAGGCAATTTGGTACGGGAAAGAAATGCTTGGTCATACGCAATGGTTATTTTTCATTTCGCTGGAGCGACATCTTCAATGTTGCAAGCATTCCAAGCTCAGCTACAGTATTAAAGGCTGCGCCGTTGAATTTGGCGCGAAAACGCGACGAGAAGATGCCAACCTTTGCACCTATGCCGATTGATAAGGTATGTGCTGTCGTACACAAAGAGAAACCTGACGCCGTTTTCTTGCCACACGTCGAAACTTCCACGGGGATCTTGTTGCCAGACACATACATAAAGCGTTTAGCTGATGCAGTGCACAGCTACGGTGGTTTGTTAATAGTAGATGCGATAGCAGCGGGAACCGTCTGGCTTGATATGGGAGCTACAGGTGCAGATGTTTGCTTGAGTGCGCCGCAGAAAGGTTGGAGTGGGCCTGCGTGCTGCGCATTTGTCATGATGAATGATCGCGCGGTTCAAGTTGTCAAAGATCCAAGCAAACAACCGCCAAGAAACTCCTTTTGTTGCAACTTGCTGCAATGGCTGGACGTAATGGAACAGTACGAAAACGTAAATGGAGATGGACCTGGCTTTAAATATTATACAACGTTGCCAACCGATTCTCTAATGCAGGTCAGGGATGCCATCAAAGAAACAGAGGCATTCGGATTTGAGAACGCAAAACTTAAGTGTTTTCAGCTGGGTGACGAAATTAGGTCGTTGCTAGCCAAGCATGGTTTCCCATCCCTAGCTGCATCAGGGTTTGAAGCTCCTGGAGTTGTCGTATCTTACACGAACATGCCCGGTACCAACATGGTTGCGAAATTCAAATCTGTCGGTATCCAGATAGCCGGAGGTGTTCCACTAAAGTTAGACGAAGACAGCAAGTATGGTATTGACACGAAGGCTACAACATTTCGCGTAGGCCTTTTCGGTCTCGACAAGTTGAAGAATATACCTGAAGTTGTACAAAGATTAGAGAATGCCATTAGAAAGTTGAAAGGCAATGAACATGGATACAGTAAGCTGTAATTGGCACGTGTGGGCGCGTGTACGAATGTAATATATATATATACTTGTACATATGCTCGTACTATTACGTGTCCATATGGCATAGGAGTATGCATTTAAACATAAATACGCGAAAAAAATTAATATGTCTCTTTTATTTTGACTGTGTACTCTGATTGAATATTCTTCATTTCTCACTTGTAAACAAATCCGTAGAGTTCAACTTGCTTGATCAAAAACTCTTTCCCATCGTGTGCTAAATTTGATTTTTCCATTCCCTTAAATATGTTGTTGGAAGTGCTTTGCCCAATTTTTAGGTCGCCGTCCATTCGCAAAGCCATATTTAACGATTCTTTCGTATCCACTCCGAAAATCAAGTGGTCATCTTGCGTGCTAGGAGAAGTATTTCGGCTCCCTATGTTTTCTATAGTGCAGCTGACTAGTTCATCTACCTTGTCCTCATGAATACGGTTGATCGTCAGGCCCTTATCATAGTAAAATATAAAGGCATCAGCTACACTACTTCCTAAAGTGGGGAATGCCAATGTTTCTGGAAACCACGTTGTCGGCGTGAAAATCCCAATTATTTGTTCGCTATCCGGGGGATTTTTGCCTCGCTCGCCTTCTGCTGTGAGGGGCTCTATGCACAGGAGCGTTGGGCCCTTAAAATTATAATATGCAAATAACATATTCTTCAAACTGTAACCATCAGATGATGTACGGAATAAAATTTTTAAATCATTTTGCTGCAAGGATTTTGGTAAGTATTTATACATGTCCATCAAGAATTCAGACTTATTGCTGAGAAGATATGAAGCACGTTCCCCTTTGTGGATAGTCACGTCATTTTCTCCATGGAAAACTTTAGGACGGAAAAACAGTGTGCTGTGCTGTCCTAGCGTATCACTGCTATCTGTAGAATCGCTGATCATAGCTCTCCCAAAAATAAGCTTTACAGCATCTGAATAATCTCCTTGGCAGAACTTGATGTCGCTCGATTTTGAATTGGATTTTAGGTAAGACTTTATTTGCTGCCTTCTAAGCCTATACCCGTAAGCGCGTTTAGATATTCGGTTCTTCGTCTTATTGGGCATCATTCTTAGGTCACTTAGCGTGTTTAGTAGGGCATACAAATTAATATTGTCGTTTCCACCGGTACTTTTCTTGGTATTTCTTAATTTTTTGTAGCACTCCTCCATGATTGATAGCGTAAAACGAAAAAGGATTTTTCTGCCTTCCAACATGTAAGCGTCGAATAATTGAAGTACAACATGTTGTGGAAAAACACTTCGAAAAAAATACTTTGTCATCGCTTCGAATAAAATATGAGCTTCAGGGCTAAGTGATGGTGAATTCCCGTTACTACCAGCAGCATATATATTTAAAACTTCTGCTATGTTTTGCCTCGACGATACTTTTTCCTCCATTAATTGCACATATGTGTTTGTGACTACTTGATGCCTTTCTTTGTATCCCATAAAAACGTAGAAATCAGATCGTTTCATCATTTCACCGACTATTGCAGGGACCAAAAATTCGGGTATCTCATGAAGCAATAAGCAAATAATACTTGGTAATATAGGGCAATCGATATTTGGGTACAGCTGGCTTACAACGCAAAATAAACGTTTCGCAGCACTTTGGGCTTCCTTCGACAGTGAGAAAATCCTACAACAAGTTAACGTCTCTGTTCTGTTCGCCCCTTGGGTTGAAAACGAGGGAATCTTGTCGTCAGATATGATGATTTCCTTTAAGTTGCAACCGCCAAACACAGTACGCAAGAGTGCATTGTATCGAGGTCGATAGTGCTCTATTACACTCTCAACCCCATCCTCAAGCGATATTCCAGCGGCCATGAGCCATATATATGACCGATACAGACTCGGGATTCCGCCTCTAAGCTTTCGCTTCTTGTAAGCTTTGCTGCAGTCCTTTCTTTGTACATCTTTCCGTATTAAGTCGAATTTTTTTTTGTCTATCGGTCTAATTGTGTCCTTTAATGATATTTCATCTGCCATCTATGTTTTCTTGCCGCTCTTCCTTTCTGCAACCACCCGCTGGTCACAAGGGTTGGCGAAGGAGCGCAACAAATGGGTGCATGGGCGAGGAGTTTTTCCAGAGTCCTGTTGTCCTCAACAACAACAACATCATAATCATATCTGATATTAATATCTGAGATCTAGATCATTCTTCTTCCTTGTTGTTGTAGATATATTTGCTACTATACCACGTAGGTTACGAATCCTCCTATGAACGGTAAGGAGGAAAAATGTCGAATTTTGAGTCTCTGGCACAGAGGAGTATCTTTTTTTTTTATTGTTCGATTTACTTACTTCACTTACAGTAGTAGTATCTCATAAATTATTTCTTATTCCTTCTTTCTCTATATTATAATAATTATTAATTATTATCTTTTTTCTTCTTCTTCTTTGTTGAGGACGACGACCACTCATCATTTAAATTCATCATCTTCTCAAAAAACAACCACTCCAGCCCTTCTCAGGATCGAAACGTCTTGCGTGAAGAGAAGCTCCCTTTTCACGCGACTAACAAATTCCAATCAATATGAAGTTTTCAATTGCCATTCTAGCCTTCACACTTGCAACAGCCTCTTGCTTTGCTTTTCCTGCTCAAGGACAAAGGCGTGTGCTTTTCCATCGCCTCGCAACACCTGAGGGATTTCAACAAAAAGAAGCCTCTCCCAAAGATGCTAAGGTTGAGTTCCACGTTGCCTTGAAGGAAGCGAACAAAAATGTGATCAAACTACTTGACGAGGTTTCGGACATTGAGCATGAAAACTATGGTAAATACTTGACTGTGGAAGAATTAAGAGGTATGACCAAGTCCTCGCCCAGAGTACAACGGAAAGCTGAAAAGTTTTTCGCTGGTATTGACTGCAAAAACATTAACGGGGCCTCACTCCGTTGCGTTGCCACTGTAGAAAAAGTTGAATCACTTTTTCAGACAAAAATGTTTCGATTTAAACATGAAAATAGTGGCATTGTCATAGATCGACATGTTGGGCATCTATCAATTCCAATGGAAATGGAAGATGCTGTAGAATTTGTTACAGGTCTAGGGTCTTTCGTTTTGCCTTCGCTAATGCGCCGACAAAGTTTGAAGGAAAAACTATACCGACACACTTCGTCAGACGATGATTGTTCAGGGGCCGATTGCTATGTTGTGCCAGAGACAATTCGCAACATTTATAACGTTTCAAAGGAGAATGCTGCCGGGGATGCATCTAGCCAGCAGGGTGTCGGCGAATTTGCAGGAAATTTTGGAGAGCGCGATAGCGACCTTGCGACATTTGGTAAGAACGTTGGTGCTGCAAAGCCATTGAAAGTTGATAAACGGGGAGGAGCACCAAATGATCCAAACCAAGTTAGTGTGGAAACAACCTTGGATATTCAGTACGTCTCGGCTTTGGGTGGGCTCAACACAAATTGGATATGGAATGCAGATGGATGGATGTACGAGTTCTGTACAGAGCTGCAAGCTGCAAAAGATCGACCTGATGTTATTTCGATGTCCTATGCATGGAGTGAAAGTCAACAATGTGGCGGTGTGACCCATGCAGAATGCCAAAAGCTTGGGGTAAATGCTACACAATATGTATTGCGAACCAACCAAGAATTTGCAAAACTTGGACTTCTTGGAATTACAATGCTGTCAGCATCAGGTGATTCAGGTTGCCATGGGCGAACGGAGGAATCATGCTTATTTCGCAAAGAAATGAATCCAGATTACCCCGCTAGCTCCCCGTACATCTTGAGTGTAGGTGGTACGGTTTTAAGTTCTGCAACGACCAAAAGCCCAGAAGCACCAGTATGCAAATCAAGTGGGCAGCTGAATGGCCAGTGTGCAACAGATGGAACCGAAGTTGTGTCGTCTACTGATGCGGGTAGCAGGATTTCGAGTGGTGGAGGTTTTGCATTGTATTCGCAACGACCTGCTTATCAAGAAGCTTTTGTCGCTAAGTACTTATCGAACGCTACCGTAGCGTCGTTTGCTGGAGGTAATGGCACTTTATTCAATGTGAATGGGCGAGGTTATCCAGACATTGCGGCCTTGGCTCATAAATTTTACATCGAGAATGGGGGTGCAGTGTCGTCTGTTGATGGAACAAGCGCTGCTTCCCCTACGATTGCAGGCTTGGTTGGTTTGATAAATGCGCATCGATTGAAGAGAGGCAGGAAAGTAGTTGGCTTTATCAACCCGCTGCTCTACAAAATATGGACCCATACAAATGGTGAAGCTTTCAATGATATAACGGTAGGTAATAATGCATGCACAGAGCAAGGCTGTTCCTGCAAGACGGGCTTTCTTGCAGCGCCAGGTTGGGATGCTAGTACCGGTTTAGGTACTCCAAATTATGGTTTGCTGCTTAACGCATTGGATGAGTTGGATTCACTAAGGGAACAGAAATTTATGGCTAAAAGACAGTGAGGTGGTTTTTCAAGAACATTGAATAACTTAACTGCAATTTAAAATGATTTTAAGGTTACTAAGTGACCAGCTACACTATCGGAAGAACCCGAGGTAGAATACTACACACAAATTGTTTTTTGCTGTCGATAAAAACGATTCACCAGCGACAATGTGAAAAATTATCAGGCCGACAGTTGAAAATTGATGATGTATATATTTCAATGGGCCTTTAACCCGGATGTTTATATGCGTCATAAATCATATGTATACTGTATTATTTAGCCTTTAATATGTATTTGCTATGTAGCTGTCTTCAGGTATATTCAGAGGGCGATATTTATATTCACTTTGTAAAAGAAGGTTCTCTTCGCTAACTGGTGCACATCATTGCATGGATCCTTCACAAAGGGCCATAATATTCCAGTGATAGGAGTCTTGGTCTACCTGCATAAATTTTGTCTGGATAATTTTCGCGGCAGTCCGGATAAAGTCGTCTCCTATAGGTCCGTGATTGATAGGGAAGGCTTTGCCCCCATCAAGCTCAAATACGCTACCATCACATGGTACAAAGGCGATGAAGTGAGCACTGACGTGCTCCCCTCGACCAGGTGCAGATGTTTGCCCTATTTCTGTGTTGGTGGCAGAAGTATCACTAGCTTCTGATAAATAATCTGCTTCTTCCAGAACGTGTCCTCTTTGTTCTTGGTTCTTGCCTTCGCATTCCCCAAAAAACTTGCGAATCGGGGAATCTTCCGCCAAAGTATCGCGTATTGGCCCTGCGTTCGCTATACTATGTAAGGTTGCGATCGTACCGCAGGCGTTTCCCACGTATTGTTTCATATAAAACAGCTTATCTTGTGGAACTGAGTTTTCAACTTTCCCGTCTTCAATGTCTTTTTGTTGCGAGCTCTTGAAATCGCGAATCTTATCACTTGGCTTGAACAACAGCGTCAAGGCATAGCATGGACGCGGTATCATTGCCGTCAACCCATCATCCAAACCCCATACGTCGTTGAAGGCAAATTTCCTGTTCATACCCACCCTGTACGCAAACTCGTTTAACATAGCAGGGTTGGACTCTAACGGCAACCAAAAAATTTCTTTCTTTGGCTTTTTGGTTTCATCAGTATTTTCGATCGTGGTCGAAGCCATTGTATCTTCTTGTCGTGGTTTTTTTAAAGAATGCCCGTGCGCGCTGCAAGGGGTAGCATTTGCAAGCATT
>LT658803.1:0-14002 GCA_900128575.1 Stramenopiles sp. TOSAG41-1 | reverse complement strand
AAGTCACAACTTTTTCTTTATGATTTGAATTTTAATTAATATTTTAAAAAGGTTCACGCAGTTCAAACTTGTGCCCCATCAGCCCAATACATCTAACTAAGTTAATGAGAATTGCTTGCTCGTGCATGATTTTTGCAATTGTATGTCCATGGTAGTGAACTCGGTTGAGATACAAATTTAGGCAGAAGAATATATTTCCTTTTTGACATGCTTCAACTGTTTGTTCTGGCCTTATTACACCAAAAGCCTATCGAGATAGTGTACTCCTTTGTCTAAACGTCTCTTGTTACGATCATGCAAATGAAATAAATCGTGTCGATTAGCAATCTTTCGTTGTCGCTTAGCGACAAGGTGTCGCATTCCTTGCATTTCCGGTTCCTGTAACGTATTTGTTATAAAACAAGCCATGATAGGAATCAAAGAGGCAAAAACTATAAGGGTCAAGTATGAAAAAAATCAGCCCTCTCCCTAGTAGTAGACAAAAAAATAGCCAAAGTAGCGCGAGTTGTTCTTCCTTGATCATAATAGCTAATCGACCAGAAGAAGGAAAGAGTGCTTTGTTGTGGTCTTACTGGTATGCGGAAGAAGAAGAGACAGATGATGAAGTCTACGGAAGTCTTCACTCGATAATAATATTAATAATACTGAAGTCTTCTCGATAATAATATTCGTAATACTATCGTTTGTCTCGTCGTAGTTAGTAGTCGTATCTTTTTTTTATTCTCATTATTATTTATTTATTTTTTTTCTTTCTTCTTCTTCTTCTTCTTCTTCTTCTTTTATTTTTTTTCTCGTCTCTCTCATCGATGAGAAAAAAAATAAAAGGCATTTTTTCTTCTTCCTCTCCTTCTCTTGCTTGGCCAACTGCAACCCAGATAGGAAAAGGTTCTATATAATCAGAGAATCACGAAATTCAATAATTTTGCAACAGTGGTATGACAAGTCTCACAACAAAAAAGTTAAAGACGATATTGTTTCTTGGATCAACTAGAAACGCAAGCCCGCCTTGGGGAGGAGCAAAACGCCTTGGTGACAGAGTGTTGAAATACATAAAGGCCGAAGTTGATGAGTTCAATAATGACAGAAACGATGTAAACTTTGAGATCGAGGTATGGGATCCCGTTGAAATGGATTGTTTTAAAACAGTTATGGGCAACCCAACGTATTTTAATAAACCTGAAGATGTTAGTGAAGACTTGAAAAAATGCATTGAGAAAGTGGCGGCTGCAGACTGCTACCTTGTTGTAACGCCAGAGTATAACCACTCAATTCCACATGGTCTGACAAATATGATGAACCAATTTGGTGGTTCAAAATATGCATGGAAACCAAGTGGCTGTGTGTGTTACTCTGGTACACCCATTGGAGGTAGTCGAGTTGGACAAGCGCTACGCCCGTATCTGTCAGAGCTTGGCTGTTTACCAATTTCGAAACAGCTGGTGATCCAGAGCGCAGGCCAGGTGTTTAACGAAGACGGTACATTTACGAACGGAGAGAATGAATTTCTGACGAAACAAACAAAATCGTTTTTTGCTCAACTTGCATGGTGGGCGGAAGCTTGTCAAGAGCAAAGGAAGAAGGGAACTCCGTAAGACAGAGCATCAAAAAATTTTAATACCATAACAACTGGGTTTATCCTATATTTCACTACGTTACAGGGTCTTTATAATTTCAAAATTGCCATTGATTAGGTACACTTGCAAAAGATATACAGTACTATGTTCACTCACACGCAGAAATAAATCTATAAACCGGCAGCGCATCGGCCCGAAAGGTGAAGGACGTATCATAACTACAGCATATAATCTCACACTTCTCTCAAATCTTTCATGTTGTCTACAAGCGTTAATAAAGCATCGCTATCTATTTTTCGTCGCCTTAGCAAATACAGATGCAAAGCCATTACTAGTATGAGACTGAAGGACAGAATTTTACACCATGTTTCTAATAACTCAATATTTTTTTCCATATCAAGAGCTTTCTCTTCAGCAAGTTTGGTTCTAATTGTGTAAAGCATTAGCCGATCACGCATATCTAAAAACTTGTCGTTGAAATTGTTCATGATAGCGTTGTAGCCGATTGTAGAGTCAATAAGATTCCTTCGCAATTGCCTTTCATCTTTTTCGACATAGCTGACCTTTTTCGACAATGTGCTAAATATGTTTTCAATCTGGGCACCAGAACGTGGCAAATCGATCTTTTTATGTTTCGATTCCAAGGTGGGTGGCACAGGTAAAAGAGAATTGAATGACTTCTTTTCTTCATCTCTAGCCAGCTTCGTTTTCTGTGCATCATAACCATGACTTGGAATATCCGGTACTTTCATCGCACCATCCTTTGAACCTTTGCCCTGGCTCTGTGGACTATTTCCACCCATTTTGCTTGCCCTCTCCATTTTTGAAGACGTTGCTTTGTTGGTATTGGAAGAATTTTCAATGCGCTTCGATTTGGCTTGGGAATCATGATTTACGTTTTTGTGTTTGTTACCCACAACTGCACCCTTCTGAGATTCAACTTTAGCATCCTTCCCTTTATTGTGGGTGTCACTCGAGATAATGTTCTCATTACTCTGCTGCACAGGATTCTCAATACTGTCAACCACAACAGGCTTACCAGTTGCCGAAGTTGTAACTGTATCAGCCGTTGTTTTGCCCCTCGATCTATCATTACCGCCTTTTCCACTGCTACGGTCAGGTCCAACCTTTCCTTTGCTATGGTTCTTTTTATTACCCTCTTCAAGAGCACGATTTGATATAGATTCATCGGAGTTAGCATCTCTTTCAATTGTTCCACCATTATGAATATCACCTTCATCTGATTCAATCCCACCCATTCTATTCTCGAGATTTTTTGACTGGTTCTGATTGTGAAGACTCTCAAGCCCTTTTTGCGCACGTTGGCCTTCACCAGTGGACATTGTTGAGGATGAATTAACTGGAGCTGCAGGCTTTTGAGAGTTACTATCACTCCCCTTGAGATCTCTGGCACTGCCCCCGGTAACAGTAGTAACATCCCCTTTTAATTCCATTGCACCATTCTGATTCGTCCTGTCGCTATCTTTGATTGGTATGGCCTGGCCATTTCCCTCAACTTCAACCTCACCACTGTTTTGCTTTGTATCCGTCCTAATCGTTGGGGTTGTTGAGGCTTGGCGTTCGGCTTCGGTCGCATCACCATTTGCTTGGTTATTTATATTCGTAGTATCAGAAATTCCACCTGGATTTCCATTAATATCTTCCAGGGATTCGTCATTCCCTTCATCTTGTTCAGAGTCGTCAGTCTCAGCAATTCTATTCTGCTGCGTTGTCGTAGTCGTTGAGGGAATATTATCATTATTTGCAACCCTAGTGGTAGAATGTGTGCTTACCGATGTCGGTGAAATACGTCCCTCACTAGAATCAGCTTCCTGCTCGTCATCATCTAGTCTATTCTCTGCTTCATCTTCATCTTCATCCACAAAACTAGCTTCGTCTAGAGTTTTCTGCACAGCGTCCATCATGCTCTGACCGTTAATAACGACGCGTGTCAAGGTACAATAAAATTCGTCACCATAATGGGATCGAAAGCGCAATTTGACAAAATTAATCCACGCAGGTCTTGGTAGTTTGAAAGATTGTTTGTTGTTGTTATTTTCTACATTTATTTCTCCAAGAAGAGTCCACTGTTTTGTGGGATACTTGGCACTACCAAGCACTTGCACGTCTGTCATTGTACCGGAATATGCTTCGGCATTCTTAAGTGAAATTCCATCAACTTGTGAGTCTTCGGATAAACCAATTGTCACATATTTGTGTTTGCTGGCACAGGGCACGAGCGCGTAGTTACTTTCTACATCGTCAAGTATATTGCCAACGTATTTAAAGTCCTTGCTGGAATCTATGATCACTGCACCCGCCGATTTTGCCGCATAGTTCATCCTTGTGTCGTCAACTTCGGTCGGCGTCGCAATAATTCTTGGCCTTTTCTTTTTCTTCGATGTTGGCTTTTGTGTTGACGTTGGCGTGGCATTTTTCAACGTTTCTGAACTTCTGCTGCTTGTCGAAGAAGTAACGTTCTGGTTTACATTGCTTGATGTTGTTGCTTTGGTCGAGGCCGGCAGCGAGGACGTAACAGTAGAGACAGAGGGACCGTTGCTCTCAAGACGTGCTGGAGTCGGCGTAGGTTTTTCCAGACTGTTTCCAGACGAAGCAAAAGAGTCCTGAGAGGTAGCATTCCCTGTATTCGCTAGTTGGCTGCTGTTGTTCTTTGCGTCTGGGGTCGTAGATGCATCCCCTTGTGCTGGAATTGCCTCCGTCGTTGATCTAATACTCGAGGGATTTTTGACACCCCGATTAATAACATCAGCAGCATTACAAAGCCAGTATCTAGAATCAAAAACGTTTAAACTCAGAAAGAGTATCCAAAATGCAAAAGAGGCTTTAATTGTGAAAAGTGAAAAACTGAAAGCACTACGATGTCGCCTTGCACCAAGAAAATGGCACCGCTCATGCTTGCCTCCGGCACCCATCACTGAAAAAAATGGGACAAGACAAACTTAAAAACGCTGATGTTCGTACGCCAGAACCGTTTGCCAAGTGTACTAAACCCAGGGGAGTGTGAGCACGGAACCCGTCCAACTTTCAGCATCGTTCACCGTCCCAAAAATCGCTCTTTATTTCACCTCGTCTGCTGCTGGTCATCACACAATAATAGTATCGTGGTGGTAGTAGTGTTTTCACAACACCACAATTATCATTCATACATTCCTGTCTCATTGGCTACTTTACTACGTGGCAGTACGATGAGTGTCAATAATTTTGTCTAATTCTACGTACGAGGAATGCTAGCAAACCTAATTAATACGTATTACACACTTTCTAATTTTTAACAATGAATGTGTCGTCTATTCTGTCTACCTAATTATAATGAATAATACACTTTTTAATTTTTTTTTAGTGTGTGTGATGAAAGACTCTATTCGCAAAGGGTTAGCTACATATACAAGGAAGCAAAAAGCTGCGAGAAGGGGGAGGTGGATACATTTGTGACCACGCTGATTGGCTATAGCTAGCAAGCTACTAATCACTGCCTAGCATACGAGGACAAACGATATTGTCCAAAGTGGTGGGAATAGAGTTGACAGTCAGTGGGATCGTAGTTTTAGTCATTGGGTTATATACGTACTTAGTAGACTATTGATTTACATCTGATGATAGGAAGGAGAAGAAGACAATATTGCAGTTGCTAGCATTACGTAGTTTACTAGTAGGCTAGTGCTAATAATAATAATAATACAGTATTAAAAAAAATGCGAGGATGAGGAGGATGGAAAAGAAGATGAAGAAGAAAGAGAAGAAGAAGAAGAAGAAGAAAGAAAAAAAAAAAAAAAAATGATGAGAGTAGTAGAGCTAGTGCTAGTAGTAAGAAGGCGATCGAGCAAGGGCGGTGACGCTGAAACTCTACAGGCGACAGACTCATGCACCATTGACTTTGGAACACGAGTAAAAAAGGAAACTAAAGTATGGCGTTCAGGAGAACTATTGCAAGATTAAATCGAGTCTATCGATTGAGCGAAAGACATATTGCGCCTGGATACGAACACAAGGTAAAGGATGTTATGGATAATATTAAACGTGAAGTTGTAAACCAACCTGGACTTATCAGCATTGAAGTTTTGACAGAAAAAAATAAACCCGATATCTACTACGCATTAACTTGTTGGGAAGACCAAGAAGCTATGGATAAATGGCTGTCATCAGACTTATGCAACGACGTTCGTAATCGCTTGGACCCTGTCATCGAAAGACCCGTAGCGAGCAAAGAATTTCAAACTGTAACTCACGACGTTTTTCTGCTATAGTTGCGTTTTTGTTGTCGTAGTGTATGACAGTGGACGCTTGCAAACAACGGCTTTAAAGCCGAGACAAGTAGAGCTTCTTTCCATTCCGACCAAATCGAGTGATAATCCTTTTGTTTTTGGCGAACATGGATAAGTGATAAGGGCCCTGAAGATGGAGCTGCATGATGCGCAGAATTTTCGAGACTGACGCACTAGTTGGAACATATTTGGGAATTTAGTTGCTGCGACTGGGAAGCAACAATTAAAAAAATAAAAATCGAGATATGAATGACAGCTTCGGAAACTTAAAATAAGTATATATTCTACATCGAATAGTGTACAATTGAATCCTTTAAGCTATGCAGTCTGGTGATGCACCAGGCTTTTACGTGTGTGTATTTCTTCTCCCTTTTCCATCAGACGCTTGCGCCAGATTAGCTTTGCAAAAATCAGCGGAACGTTTCCAAAAATAAAAAGTTCAAGTTGTTACTTTAATATTTTCATCAACTCACCACTTGATAGGAAAAAAGCGGACAAATGGTGCCCATACTCTACTAGATCTGTTTCAACCAGGAAAAACGATGGGAGCTGGTAATTATTACTTTCATATTCATATCTTTGTACGTAGAGATACATACACATACGTACAGTACACATACACAATAATAATTATGCATAATATGCTAGCACTAGTGTGATAGTAGAGCTAGCTAGTCGTCTTCTTCTAATAATAAAGAACACAACAACAATACATTCTAGAACATTAAAAAAAAAAAATAATAATAATAATAATAGCTAGGAGGTAGGTAGCCAGAGGAATCGTCAGCAGCAGAAGATACAAGATTGATTCAAGGGACACATCTCTTGCGTAACCCCTGTATGTCATACAAGATAGCCATCACTGGGACAATCACTTGGAGATCATAACTATGGGAAACGCTGGAAGCAGCGCAACAGATACCTGGAGCCGGACATGCGCCACAACAGGAAGAGCAATTGGTGATGGACCAGATTTGCTATTTATTTCGTCATTATCGAGAGAGGATAGGCATGAAGCGAAGGCGTTGATCAAAGAACAAAACTATTTGAAGGCAAAAATCGAGTGGCTCGATCAAATGATATCTAATGCAAGCGATAAAATGACTGAATACGAATACGAATCTGCTAAATGGAAAGAACTTAATGAAATGTGTCAAAAGGAGTACAACGGACCTAAATTTCAAGCTCTTACGCGATTAAAGTTACTCAAAAACAGTATTAAGACCTTACGGAAAAAAGCACTGAAGAAGACGGGAGATAACATTGCAACTCCTATTGCATATCCAGTTAGCGCCACCGCGGCAATGATATCGAAAGTGACGATGAAGAGCGAAGAGCAAAATGATAAGCCATCTGAACCAAAAGTGGCAGAGATTGAATCAACAAAAGCCGAGACTACCGAGAGTGAATCTGTACCGGTAGACAAAAAGCCAGAGCAAAAGATTGCAACGGCAGCAAGCCGACGATCATCTATGATAGCCAAGGAGAAACAAATCGATGAACTGGTTGGAGAGGCTGAATCGTTCCAAAATGATCTAGAAAAACTCGAGGAAGAAGGTATCAGTGAGGAACAAATTGCTGAGAGGATGAAACAATTAGAGGCAGAATCGTAAGTAGATCTTGCTTCTAATATTCGCTTCTCCTCCAAATAAAAAAACTTAATTTGATGATACATACATACTTATAAAATATTTTTGAGCAACGACAAGCATTCTTTTGTCATACAAGTATTCAACTTTAAATAAGAGCATTAAAACCAAAATCCAAAACATAAAATCTTTATTACCCTCACTAATGTCTTCATAATTTTGTCCATTTTGTAGTTTTTTGCTCTTAAAATTTTCTTCTCCTGCAACGATTCTTTACAAGTTCAATATTAAGATTATTACATCCTGGGGCTAGTTATGACTGATATCTACTCTTCCAGTAACCTTTTTTGTACCATGAATCCCTACCGAAGTTGGTTGACCGGCTCAGTGACATACTACTGCGGCCATGATACGGATTTCCTGCCCGATTCGCTGCCATTGGGGACGACATGACGACACTCTTACTACTTCCTAAAGGACCTTTCCTCCCATAACTTATATTCAAGTCGCTTAAGACTCGGTGTGTGCGACCGGACAATTCTAATGCAGAGGACGACATGTTGATGTCGGGTTCCTCTCGTTCGCCAGATGCGGGTCGAATATCTTCATGTCTACTTCTAGTTTCTTTTTCCTGTACTTGAGCTACCATAGAAGCAGCAGCGGCAGCTTGCGTTTTTAATAGGCTAAGGTGTTGTTGCAACATTTCAATTTGCATGCTTTGCTCTAGACTGCTGTTTGCACTGTTGTTTAAGAGTAAACTTCCTTGCTGTGGCACCGAAAAACTTAGTGCTGGTCCGCTTGCAGTTTCTGGTGCTGGGGGTGGCATACTGGCATGGGAACGATCACCTGTTTTGTACGTATTTTTTTCAGTTGCGGCACGCAATTGGCGCTTCAAATCTTCAATTTCTGTTTTCAAATAATTTGCCTCTTTCTGACTAACTTCTAGAGACGCCGATGATCGAGCGTATTTCCTCTCAAATTCAACCAACTCTGCATCGCGTTGACGCAACTGATCACTAAAGTCTTTCAGTTGCATCTGCAACTCATAAATTGCTTGCTTTGACTCAAGTGTGTCCTGATCAACACGCTTTTGCCACTCAGAGGCAGTATCCTGCGAAGCCTCCGTTGCTGCTCTACGCATGGCTGTTTCTATCATAGCTTTAAACTTAATCTTACTATTTTCCAATTTTGAGGTTAGTTCCTTCTTCGTGCTTTCAAGCTGGATCTTCTCGCTTGTCGTATCTTCTAATTTTCGGCGAAGTTTCACCAACGTTTCTTCGTTTTTGCTATTAACAAGTTCTCGCCTTAAGTTCTCATTTTCTTCTTTTACCTGTAGTACTACTCTTCGTTGCTGCACGCATTCTTCATGATCGGCATTTCGCATGGATTCAACTACAGCCAGCCTCTCCGAGACCTCTTGCAACTCTCTTTTTTTGGCGTTTCTTTCCTCCTCGACTTCCAATAACTTGTTTTTCATTGAGCTAATTCTACTTTCTAATGCCTCTGTAGCTTTACCCGACATTATCTTTGAATCTTGTATTTCTTTTTCTAGTTGTAACCGTTTTGCATCAGCAACTTCGACTGCAACTCGGTGCTTGTTCTTCAGCTCTAGTATTTCATCCAGCATATCTTTTTTAACTTGCCGAACACGTTCTGATTCAATATCGCTCATCTTACTATTTGTTTTCATTTCAAAATCGTTATATTTTTCATTTAATCGATCGATCTCTTTTATTTTTTCATTCACAACGTTTTTTAACTCACTAATTTCCTTTTTTTGCTCTTCTGTAATTACATTTTTGGCTTGTAGCTCCTCTTCTATCTCCTTTGTGCGTTGCAGTAAAGATTCTTTTTCAGCTTTGTGCTCCTGCTCCATCTTCTTGTTGTCGTTTTGCAGATTACGTTTTGCGCTGTCACGAATTTTTACCTTCTTCTCCAAATTACTAATTTCTCCTTGCAAGTCACTGATAGTTTTCTTGTATTGCAAATTTTCCTGAATTAACTCCTTTTTCTTGTCTGTAGCACTCTTTAGCGAGTTATTCATTTCTTCTTTGTGACGTTCCGCAGATCGTACGCTTTCTTCGCCTTCAAGCAACTTTTCGCGCAACTCTTTACACTCTTTTTCAAATCCATCAGCTCTAGCTTTTTCCTTCTTTAAGTTGAATTGAACCGTTTCAATATTTTGTCTTTCTGAGACAACTCTATCCAGCTTAGCTTTTAAATCTTTAATACTCGTGTCCTTCTCCTTTTCAGCCGCTTTGTTGTCACTCTTTAAATCATCAACTTTCTTCCGTAAATCCTTACATTCTTGCTGATACTCATCTGCATTTCGTTTATGCCTCTCTAATTCAATTTGAAAGCCACTTTCAATAGAAGCTTTTTCAGCCTTTAAATTTGTGATCTGTCTTTGCAAATCTGATATTAGCTGATTTTTGCTGTTGTCTGTTTCATCATTCCTACGATTGTCAATGTTGAAGCCATCTGAGGTTTTCAGTGCCTTTTTGGGCGTTTTCTTAGCCTTCTCTGGTACGGTCTTCGATATTTTATTATCTTTATTGTACTTATTTACCATACGTACTGACCCATACATCACACTAGTTTCTTCTAGTTCAGCTGATGTTTCAAAATCAACACTTTGGTTATCATCATCATTATCTTCCTCTTCAACGACTAGCTCTGCCATATCATTTTTCCATTTAGTGTTTGGGGACATATCTTCCTCTTTTATCGAAAATGCGTCTTTCGTCGCTGACGAAATGCCAGACCCATTGCTCTTTCTACTTGGTGAAGATGATTTACTACCGCTGCTAACTCGAGACATAGAGCTGCCCATTGCCATATCAAGGCTGTCTCCACCATCGATGCTGCTTTCTAGACCCCCCCACGAGGACGACGACAATGAATTTGATATGCCTATATTCCTAGAACGTTTGATACGTTGTTGTTCCTGCTCTGCCTTTTGTCTTGCTTTCTCTTTTTCCTCTTCTGCTTTACGTTTGGTTTCTGCGGCCCGGCGCATCTCTTCTTCTTTCTCTTCTTTCAATCGCGCAGCCTCTTCTTTTGCACGTTTTTCTTCCTCTTTTTTCATTTTCTTTTCCTTCTTTAGCTTCTTTAACTCTACCTTAAACATTTTTTGATAGTGTGCGTCTAGTGGATGATCCCACACGCTTTCCTTTGTTTTCACGTTGTAGAAATACGGCGTTCCATCGTCCGTGACCCCTTGTTCCCAGTCATCAGGAAGAGGAGCCGTTAAAGCTTCTTCAGCTATCCACATCAGCTCAGCATGATCTTTGTCGGAAGGGTCCATACCCAAGTATCTCGCATGTTCTTTTACAGCTGTTTTCATAAACTCAGGGTCATCGAATACTCCGTCGTCCTCTTCAGGCCCTGTAGCACCCAGTCCATTATTATTGCCTTGATACTGTCCTGCAGTTTCATTTTCATCCTCTTCGTCATCATCCCAGTTGTACTCAAAGTCTTCAACGACAGTGTCGTCGTTACTTTTCTTGGACTTTTTTTTACTCTTCCGTTCCTTCTTTCGCTGCATCCTTTCTTCATTTCGCTCACTTGTCGACATATTTGTCCAGCGCTCAGCTTTGGCAGCGGTCGTGGAAGGCACATCATCGTCGTACAAATCACTGCCGTCCATAAACATATTGTCAATATGGTCCAGCCAGAGAATCTGCAAGCACTGCTTACTTTTGGAAAAGGGTCGTACACTCCGACGGCGACGGGTTGCACGCCGTCGATAAACAACACGTAACAATGCGATGCTCAAAATAAGGGATGCCGACACTAACGTTCCTCTTGCACTTCGCAAGAAAGACATATTTGTACTAAATAGTATACAAAATTATATTTTCAAAATCAATACTGTGCTTATAACATATAGGAGAAATAATGCTGTCTCAATATTATTCACCACAGCTATGGATTTACTCTTGATGCTCTAGCTCTCTAGCTCGTCTTAACAAAAAAATAATTAGTCTAATAATAATAAATAATAAGAAGGAGAAAATTAATTTAATTTTTGAAAAAAAAATACTCTAACAACTACAACAACAGGTTAAGGTAGTGCTAAAAATAAAAAAAAGTTTTTTCTTCTAGAAGAAGAAGTATTAATAAATAATAATAATAAATGGAGAAAATGTCAAAAAACACACCCCGAACAGTGTGGATTACACGTACGCTATGTTAAGCTATACCTTGTAACACATAATGCGACCATCCCAACCTGCAGACAACAAGTTGCCGTTCGATTTATTCCATGCCAGAGCTCTTATGTAGTCTACGTGATCCTCGAGTATGCACTCATTGATCGTCTCAACTACATATGGAGAGGAAAGATCATCCGCCAGCATATATTCTTCCTCGTTTTTGGAAAAATCCTGGTCATCAAAACTTGTAGAAATCTTACTATCGATAAGCGCACATGTCATGTCATCTGATCCTATGGCATACCGTGCTCCAGAGTCTGCATTCCTCCTGAATGATGCTATACAACCAATGCTTCCTCCTCTTTTTTGGAACTTAAAAAGCGGTTGAAACGGTAGTCGAATATCATACATAGAAGTTTGGCCGTCGCCATCACCAGTTGTGATTATGTTTTCGCAAATATCACTATTCCAATCTAATGAATTTATATTCGCATCAGCACTGAAAGAAATGGCCGGTTCTGATGCTCGCAAATCCCAAACATAGGCGCATTTATCGAATCCACCAGACACACACAAAGTCACACTGGCGCTGCTTAGACGGACTCCATCACACGAGGCTATACAGCCGACAGGGGCCTGATGCCCTTGAAACTTTCGAATAAGCCTGTCCGCATTCCAAAACTTCACTGAAGAGTCATAACTACCAGAAAAAAAGGACATCGATTGACTTTTACACGCTTCTAAACAAGAGACCACCTTTTCATGTGCAGCAAACGATTTTTGACAAGCTAAATTTCCACCGTTTTCCTCGCAGTTCCAAATAGATATATCACCTGAATCACTTGCTGCTACTATCGTTTCTGGAGCATTTGATTTCAGAGCTTTTACAAAAATCAATGATGCGCAATTTCCCGCGGTCAATGCCACCTCCTCAGCTTCTACAAATGCATGATCTTTGCTCGACTTGAAAACTTTCAATGTCCCACCCCACTCGTTTGCAAATATCCTAGATGCCGACACCGCGAGCAGGTTTGAGCTGTCACTGAGGCACATTGCGTCAATTTGTGAAGACGGATCCTCAAGTATCGTCACTTTCTCCACCATAGGAGCCTTGTCTACAGACATTTTTTCTACAATATCCATGGTCAAAAACTGAAGATGAAGAATATTATATGTCTTAACGCTCACGCCTCTTGCGATCAGTAGATGTCTTCTCGTATCCCATAGACTCACTTCGTCTTGTCCTAGTTTTTGGCCAAGCCGAAGAAGAGAGACACGAACGTCCAACCACTACTAACCTCTTATGGTGATAGGCAATATAGTGGACGATTATTTATTATTATTACGCTTCCTCATTACTACCTCTCATCATCATCACATTTTTTTTACTGTGTATTAAGACGACTTATTTATTCTCATTCAATTGATACACATAATTATATCCTTCATCTCTCTCCATCATAATATCTTTTTTTTCATCATACAACAAAACAATTTTCTTCTTTCTTCTTCCTCTTCCCTACACATTCCATTCACAGGGGTTTACCACGTAACTTCAAGTTACAAGACTTTTGTTGCTAACCGCCAAATCAAAAGATGACCGTCTACCGAGGACTGCTGCTAGTTGCCTTCTGTTGGGCTGCGAAGAGCTCTCCGCCCCCGACTGACATATGGACGGGAAGTGACGATTCTATAACTGTATCTGTCAACGTCGACACGACTTCACAGACTTTTGGCTCTATCGTAGACCTGAAGAAGATTATCAGCCCATCTATATCTTCCCCATCTCTTGTTGAAGCTAATTGCAAAACGCAGCCGCCGTTGTGGGAAATTTCTGTCGTCACCAAGGCGGTAAAATATGCGTTCAACCTATCGTCAAGCGATGAAAATATAGTGCGCAGAGTCCGTTCAAAAACCGACACGGCGTTGGAACTCCAGTTTGGGGTGCCGCTTGAGACAGGCGACCAGGTAAACGTACAGCTCTCGCTGAAAATTTCCAAACCAGGAAATGTAGAGCTGATACCAACAATTTTGGTGGAAGATTCACCCAACGTTGGAGTCTGGGACTGGAAGATTAATGTTGGCTGTGTTATTCTTAGTGGGGAAGAGGCAACCCTGTTCGAAAATGCAGGGTTTGGCGTTGTTCATCGACCCCCACAATCGTTTAGCGGCAACTACCCTCAAAAAACAATGCAGTACATGGCATCTTACGGCCCGGTTTCTCCTGAAAATTCTATATTTGGGGTGTACGTTGGCGCTCACGATCCCAAAGCGTCTTCAAAAGGGCTTGGTTGCCAAGTTTCCAGCTCTGGGAAATACGCAAATTTTGAAATACAGGCAATTGTCCCTAACGCAGGGGAGGGTGGTATGAATTACGAACAAACTTGGCCCATCGTTGT
>LT658802.1:0-14029 GCA_900128575.1 Stramenopiles sp. TOSAG41-1 | reverse complement strand
CAAATTAATTACTACAAAAACAACTGACAACAAAACACAACAAGAAAGAGAGATGGTGGAAGAAGATGATTGTGGTGCGTCGTGGCCCACGCTGCACCCACATCCATAATTATCATTGCCATCACACATTAATAATCACTGACGTTTTCCGCAAATCCATGTCTTATGCTGTCATGTGAGAATCTGAAACACCCATAATATTGTTTCCCACAAAATCGTATGACATCGAAAGAAGTGGAAGAAGCCCTGTCCAATAACCGAAGGCTGCAAGTTGTCTTGAACCAGAGACTAGCGCGAATACGTGAGGCGCTTAAAAAAAATGCAGCCGAGGTTCAAATGGTGAAGATGGCGAAGTCCCAATCGAATTTTGAAATTTTGGGTGGCGAATTGTTCCGATGTAAAGATGCTGCTGACGCTTTAGATGGCCAACGAAGTCTCATAAATGCAGTTGACTTCGAAGCATTCTACAAAGAACATCATAAGTATCCTACCATTCGTGAAGTTGGGATAACATATCCTTCCTACTTCGTTGACGAAGATAAATGTACTTATTTTCTAGACCCTATTCCTGAACTTGAACAATGTAGAGACGTATATGGTGCTACTGCAATAAATAGTAGACGTTGGTCAAAAGTAGCCATTAGGCAGCTGAAAACACAATTTGCAAACAAGGTAAAAGGTATCTTGCGCAAAAGACTAAATTCCAGGCTTCATCCAAAGTCGCAAATGGGGGATCAAGACGCGCGAAAAGAGCTTGACGAGGCGCGCCGTCGATTAAAACTGCTCGAGTCTGATGCCACGGATATATTAGAATTTAACCCTTATCAAATACCATTTTCTGGCATCAAAGATACGCGTGAAAATGTGTATCACACCGCTGTCGCATGTAAAAAAAAATTTATCTATGAAATTTCGAAGGCCTTTGACACAGGTCCATGGAAAGCTGATGAAGACAGGCTGCTATTGAACTTTGAAGCTATGGATAAAGTTCTATACTGGAAAAAAATTATACTACATTCTAAATTACGAAGGCCTCTTCTACACTGCATACGACGATATAAAGCTATCTGCAAAGAAAAAAATGAAGCATTGATTAAACAACAACTGGCGTGCGCTAGTTCCGGGAATAGAGCACAAGACAATCTTTCGTTGCCCAGAACAGCTACACCTACAAGTGCGGAAACACTATCTGCACTCAGTACTGATCATATCCAAACTGTGCAATGGACGGAATTGGAAGACGAACAGCTACTGCAGTCCGTTTCTAGGTATACTATTTGCGAGAAACGTATAGTCTGGGATGTTGTTGTGCAGCGACTTGATTATGCCAAATCAATTGAGGAATGTAAAGTTAGATGGAAACTTCTCTCTACCAAGTCCAAAAAAAAAGAATGGTCCAACAAGGAATTGAGACGATTAACATTTGCAACAAACGCTTTAAAAGGTGTTAAATCTGGACATAAAAAATGGTCGTTAGTGTCAAAAATTATGATTAATAGAGACGTAAGTGAATGTCGTGCTCAATATAAAAGGGTGCAAAACGGCGCGTTGCCGAGCAATGTTGAAAATAAAAGGCAGAAAAAATCAAAGATTGCTACCCGTGCCACTGACATTGCAAAGCAGCGTCAGAAACGTTCTCGTAAAAAGAAGAAGGAGAAACTGTATATGGATGATGTCTTGGACTTGTCAGAATTTTAGTTACAATAAATAATGCATTTTTAAAAGTTTACACATGTACTTTTTGTCTAAAGAATGCGTGTGTGTTCTTATTAATTTTTATGGGAGTTTTTTTTCTTAATTTTCATGATGATACACAAAAGAAGTGTGATTCATTTTTATTATTATTTCAAAATCATAGGACTTTGATGTCGTACTGTTTCAAGTATTACATTTGCAAGTCGGGTGATCAGTAGATTTCCACGCCCACAGCCCTAGGTGTTTGTTTCGATGGACTCATGTTAAGGTTCTGATGATACCATGAGTTTCATTATAATGTATTAGAAATTATCTAGAATGCTACTATAATGTATCTACCTTAAACATCCCATAGGAATAGTATGAAAGGAAAGGCAGACCAAAAAAGATTCGTTTTTTGGCATTATTAGACGAGGAGAAGGTTCCCCACTACTTGATAGGCATTGTGCCCCTCTGTACAGTACGAACAAATATGTGTGTGTGGGGTTGCTACGGCTCCAAGGGGTTTGCTCATAGTGTGTATGCTTGTTGTTGTTTTGGAACTTAAATAAAAAATATAATTTAAGTTATCATCAGAGAGCCCATCAATTTTAATATGATGGACACATTATTACTTGAGCAATCAATCACCGCACTCTACTATTTATGTACTACAAATGTGCTTTATTATCATCACCTTATTCCTCGGTTCTTCTCTATAATAATATCAGTTAAGACAGCAGATCCTTTCCTTCATTCATTATGTTGTGGCATTTTTTTTTTCGGTCAAGTGGTGTATGGTACGACCTACGTATATGCATGATAACACGTTTGCCGGCACTCACCGAATTCATAAACGGAAAGCCTGTAAGCTGGAGGCACAACTAATTTCTATTGCAGAATTCATTTAGGTGTTCAACTCTATTGAGAAGTTGGGCTTACTGACCGGCTTTAAGCAACACTTTAGTTAAGTATCCACTTCTCACAATGCAAAGTGAAATCATTAGCTTAAAGCACAAGTTAGACCAAAAAGAGGAAGCATTGGCTGAAATAGTTGATGAAATTGTATATTTTGAAAATAAGCTAAAGGAATCTGAATCTAATTCGCTAGAACTGCAACAGTGCCTATCTTCGAACAATGAACGCCACTGTGAAGCCATTGATTCCCTAATCCAGTATGCCAAGGTACTAGAAGAGAGTTGCGAGCCAACACAAAACGTGGTCGACGCAAAATCAAGGACCTCGGCAACATTGAATAACGTAGCTGCAGGAATAAGACGTAGTCAGCATAGTTTGGATTCGAACCTCAATATAGTAAAAGGCTGGGACAGGGATGGGGATTTTGACGGCCAGCTTGGTCGTCGTACGGGCCATAACTCGACACACGTCGCCAGATCTGGTAGCGTTTTTGTGCAACACACTGATAGCGACGGCGGGAATAATCCCAAGAATAACATTGTAACGACTCCACGAGATGAGTCGAGGGCAAATGAAGAAGACGCGACCTTCTCATCTAGAAAAATTCGAGTGAAAAGGTCTGGTAGTGTGCTGATCGAGGGGCTAGGTGGAAGTGGTAGTACGATAGTACCTCATAGCAGTGGCAGTCCGATCGGTCATGGACAAGTCAGCGCTTTAAGAAACCGAATCGCAGAGCTGGAAAATGAGCTGTCAGAAGCAAAAGTAAAACTTGGTAGATCAGAACGTAATCGATTGGGGGCAGTCCGGGAAAGGGAATCGATGTTAAGGGAACTGGAAATTCACCAACAAAAACAAGAAATACTCTGTCAAGAGAAGGAGACTATCACACAAGAGGTGGCAGCAGCTCAAGACGATTCGATGAACGCAAGGAGGCAGCAAGAATCAATACAACGGCGTCTTGATTCGTGTGAATCGCAGCTGCATGAAGCATGGGTAGAGCGTGATAAGGCTGTGTCTGAGGCGCAGTATGCAGTTCGCGACATGAAGGCAACACAAAGTCGAGAGGCTGAAATCAGCCGTTCCAGAGAAAAATCCCTTGCCGAGTTGGAGAAGTGTCAAGAAGAAAAGAGTAAATTGGATAATGAACTTGAGCTTTTGAAAAGAAACTTTGATGACGTACAGCGAAAGTTAGAAATGTTGACTCAAAATGCTAAAGAGCATAAGAGCAAAACGGATCGATTAACGTTAGAGAGGGACACAGCAAGAGCCGAACGTGATTCTGCAATTACTGATTTTGAGAATGCGAAGGCTAAAGCAAATGCTCTTGAGCGCGAGAAGAAGTATGCAGTTAACGATGTGGAAGAAGCCTTACGACAACGCGACCAAGCACAGGCGCAAGCTATCGCGGCCATTGAAGAGGAAGAGCAAGCTACAAGAGCGAAGCAAACCGCTCTTGCAAATAATCTGAAAGCCCAGGCTGCCGCAGAAGCGGCTGTGAAGGCAAGGAAAGAAGCCGAGCAATCTGCTAGAAGCAGTATGAGGGAGGCGGAGCAACTGAGAATTGATGTACTTAATGAAAGGCGTCAGAAGGAAGCTATCATGAAGGAAATGAAAAATGCTTTATCAGAGCGCCAGGATGCGATTGTTGAGCTTAAAAATTTCAACAAAAAAGAAGATACAAAAGAAAAAGTAATCGAAGAGTGGCGAGTAATGAATACTGAGCTGAACCGTCTTAAAGAGGAGGCTGACGTGTCCGCAAGGCAGATGGAAGAAAAGTATGAAAATTGCAGGAAAAGTTTAGTGTCTGAGCAAGCTCGCTCGACAGCTTTAAGCAAAAATGTGCAAGTGTTGATGTCACAAATCAAAGATTTGACATCAAACAAAACAGCTACTGCGACCAGTGATAATGCGTCGCAGAAAGAAGCACGAAATATGCAATCAATGTATTCTAGCTTACTTGCAAAAGCTATGGAAGAGCAAAGTGACTTGAAAAAGCAACTGAAATCAATGCATTCAAAGTATGAGCGATTAGTCATGGAATCCCGAGAACTGCATAGAGACGTAAAACTTAATTCAGAAAACTATAGCCGCCTCGACAAAGATATATACGATAGGACAGAAAACGTAGCATTGAAAACTCAAAATGTAAACAACAGAGGCAGCGAAAAAGCCCGTGTGCATATTCGAAGAAGTGGAAGCATATATATCAACGATCCCAATAACAGCACAACAACTTACATACCGTCCACAGAGAGTGCAATTAATGATAGTGAAACACTTGACGAGCGTGACACGGCAACTCGTGGGAATGTTTTGCGTGTTGATCGAGATGGCCGAATTTCGAAGGTTACAGAAGCCCAAAAGATAACAAGCTTTAGCAGTACAGAATCATCGGATCGATTCCGCCTAATGACCAATGCACCTCCGAAAGATTTAGCAACTTTACAAGAACAAGTAAAGCGAATGAAAGAACAAGCAGCTGTAGCAGCACAGCGCGCTAGGGATGATGTTCAAGCTGTCGAAATTGCAGCGTCAACGATGAAAGCAAAGTTAAAAGCTTTGGAAGACGAAAAACTTAGCGCTATCGATGCAAAAATGCGATGGGAGCAAAAATTTTACGATAGCCAAAATGAGCTGGAATCAGTAAAGTCTGAGAATGAGAAGCTTCACGCCCTTTTGAGTGCATTGCAAAACGAAAATGTTACTTTTAAAACTAAATTCGCGAAGAGTGAGAATGCGCTGCGAAACACAGAAGAAAAAATCAATAGTTTTCAAAGCACTTTAACACAACTAAATCAGGAAAGTCGATTATTGGAAGAGCGAAAAAATGCAGGTGATGACGAAATTGAACGCCTTCGTCTTGATAATCAAAAACAGCTAGATGAGAAGTATGCGTTGCTTGAAGAGCTGAGAAATGCTCAAACGAGTCTAGAGACAGATCAACAGGCAAATGCTACCACTGTGCAAAACCTTAAAAACGAAATTTCAAATCTACAGAATGAGTTGACACAGGGCAAAAAACGTGAGACTGAATTGAATGCAAAATTGAAATCTCTGCAGGACAAACTTGAGAAGCGTGAGAGCGAATGTCGCCGTTTGGAAAGCGAAGTTGAAGGTGCAGCTGCGCACCTAAGACTGGTTGGCATGCAAAAAGCGTCAGTGACCCGTGAATTGGAGCAAGTCTATACCTCTTTGTCTGAGTTAGAGCAGCAATTGTCAGAGTCTCGAAACGAAAATGAGAGGTTGAGATTGCGGCGAAATGTTGAAGCTTTGAACAGTACAGGTTATATCCCGTCCTCTAGCCCAAGAAATTTAACAGATCGGAAGACTCGTGTTGACAAAACCGATAGCATAAGCCGCTTCCAAGATGTTCCTCGTGCAACCGTGAAAATATCAAGGCGAGGTAGCGTTGAAGTTATACAGCCAAATAGGAATGGTAAGATTGGGCTGAAGTCGCCTAGCATGGTCCCATTGCCTGGCGATACAGCCAAGCGTAGTAGCGACAACCGAATGCACATATCCCAAGAATATGACAAAGGAACTGCTTCTACTAGGCGTGGCACGTATTATGGTATGTACTCACGGCCTGAGGCGGATTATTTGCGCAGGCAGCAGAGAACTAGAAGTACTGCTGATTATCCAGTGTTGACACCTTTTAAGGATTGAGTAGGCCAATTAATTGATAAAAGCGCTGTTGTGTGTGATCGTCTGACTAAAACATAAAACTGATATATATTTGTTCAGAGTCCACACAAGCATTTTGTCATATATACTCGGAGTAAAAGCGTTTCGCTGACTTTTAAATAACAGTTTGAACATTACTAAAAGGAATAATACAAATAGTTAAATCCAACTAAGAGTGGAGAAATTCATCATCAAGGGTTTTTGCTGGTCTATGGTTTTATCATGTGCATTTGTTTCTTCAATATTCTGTAGGCTCGGCTTACATCCTCTCCATCACCACTTCTTTCAATCCAACTCATCTGAGTCCCCTTTGACGATCTAAGATAATTATTTTCGTCCACGTCGTGTGCCTTTTGGATTTCACGCTCCGTGGAGCTCTTCTTCCCCAATATTGAATGAAGGTCTTTTCCCGCTTCCAGTTGCGTATTTTCANTTTCTTTTGTCAACTTTTTGACATTTTCGCCTGATAAGATTTTGCTCTCCTGAAAGCTATAATCTTCTTTCAACCCAGTAGACGTTGTCAATTTCTTTAAATGCGCTACAGCTTTCTTCAAATGCTCCTTTGCGGCTTTCATTTCTACTTTCAAGGCGCTTAATTTTAACTCGGCATTTTTGACGTCTTTCTCGGCACCTTCGATGGCTTCAGACATTTTTTTCACATCCTTGTATCTTGCAGCAGCATCGGCTCCATGAGCCACGACGAAGGCAAGAAAAAGGCAGCCAATTGCTATTGGGGAAAGGAAATGAAGCTTCATGGCGTAGCGTTGCAAGTTTCTACCCTGCTCTGCAAAGTGGCTAACCCAAACAGTGCCGCGCGAATGGTCGTGACCAAGGCCAACCACCATCTTGCATCTATGCATCTCCCCCATTTTTTTTCCACCTCCTCTGCCTTATCGGCAGTGCCTAGATCGGCCCCCATGTTGCCCCACTGGCATCGACACGGCGGAATGTTTGCTAGCTAGCTACTACTAGCCACTATGCGTTTCAGGCAAACGAGAGTTTCAACAGGCCTGCCATGCTGTGTGATGATATTCCCTTATGTTGATAGAGCGGTTGACGCCCTGGTCGATTCCTTTTCCTTCCTCCACCATGCTAACTAAGTAATGATCGTGTGTATTATTGTGACTCTTCATAAAGAAAGCGTCTTTTTCTTTCTTGCTCCTAATGCTAGCATCATCATATTCTAAATGCAACACACTACTTATAAACAGCATCATCTCATCGTCTCCCTCTCTTTGCTTTGGTGTTACCGTTCATCCCCTCCGTTGCCCATTCCCAAATCGCTCCACAGGAACATCAACATACGATCGACCTATCGAGACGCAAATCGACACGCATAGACGTTGACGGTATCCGCTCGACATCGAAATCAATCAAACACGAACAAACGCGATTTGTTTAAAATGAAAATTCAAAAGACACCCATCGAGTCTTGTGGTGATACATTTGCCGACTGCACTGCTGGCAATGACTACGATAAGGATGTTGAGTACATGAAGGGGAAGTTTTTAGATCGAAATCGTAATCACAACAAGGTTGTTTATGTACATGTAACGTGTGCGACGGACACGAACAATGTTGAGGCCGTTTTCAACGCGTGCAAAGACATTATTTTGAGACAAAATTTGCAAGATGCCGGTTTGTTGTAGAGTATTTAAAGAGAGAAAATATTAATTATATTTTAAAACCCTCACTTTTAGTTTTGAATAGAGATATAATTTAAAACTCTGCAAGAAACAGCAATACCCCACATGCAGATTATCTGAGTGTGCTTCAAAAAAATGCTTTTGTCCGGTGTGTACATGCTTACACTGTGGACGACGCAGATCTGTACTCGTTCGCCTTAATTGTAAACCATGTACTTCGGCGTGGAGCTGAATTTCTTGTATCCTTTAATCACTTTGTTCACTGAATCCAAAAAGTCCTTTTCGCTTACAGATTTTCTACGGCCACGTATCGCAAACATCCCGGCTTCTGTACACACTGAACGCAATTCAGCGCCGGTTGTATTTGGGCACAACCGTGCGATCAGCTCGAAACGTATATCCCTGTCGCAGCTCATACTTCTAGCGTGGATTTTCAAAATTTGTGCTCTTCCCTCCAAATCTGGTAGGCCAAACTCGACCTTACGGTCAATGCGCCCGGGCCGAACCAAGGCAGGGTCTAAAGTGTCCGGGCGATTGGTCGCCATCAATACTTTTACGTTACCGCGGGCGTCAAATCCATCAAGCTCCGTCACAATTTGCAACATAGTTCGTTGCACTTCATTGTCTGTATTTCCATCACTTGATCTAGACCCGCCGATCGCGTCAACCTCGTCAAAAAAAACAATGCAAGCTTTCTTTTGTCGCGCCATTTGAAACAACTCACGGACCATTCGTGCGCCCTCTCCAACATATTTCTGTACTAATTCACTACCAATTACGCGAATGAAACACGCATCAGTTCGATTTGCTACTGCCCTGGCTGATAGCGTTTTCCCAGTACCAGGTGGCCCATACAGCATAACGCCCTTTGGCGGATCGATGCCCAAATTGACAAAACGTTCAGGATGCAAAAGGGGTATTTCGACTACTTCTCTCAATTGCTGTACACCGTCCATATTGCCACCGATGTCATCATAAGTCACGTCCGGTTTCTCTTCTACGGTCATCATAGTTACCGAAGGGTCAATTTTCGGCGGTAACGGGATTTGAATGGCAAACTTTGTACGATCAACGCCAACACGCATCGCTTCCTCCACATCGGTCGGTGCTACCTTGTCGCCCAGTCCAACAACGTATTTTGCGATCTGTTTAACATTTATCATATACTTTGCATCTTCTGTGCCTGCGTCAATAATTTTTGTGCAGCGTGCCACTAGCAAAGGCTGCTCCTCGTTCATCATCTGTTTGTCTGCAGTCAAATCCCAAGTTGAAGGTAGAGAAAGCCCAGTATCGCTCTCTTTGACACCACACAATTCTTTAATTTTTTCGTGTGTTTTATCAATTGTTTTCTGAAGTTCGGTCAACCTTCTGCTATATGGTCCTAAGCCATAGGTCTGCAATAGTGCTATGTCTCCTTCGTCCAAAACTTTCACGTCTTTGCCGTCGTCGTCATCGTCAGCTCTCATAGCTTTTGCTTTCGCTTCCCAATCCGCCATTTTTCGAAGTTGAGTTCAGCGTATGTTTTATCGTATCAGCCGGCAATCCGAAGTGTTCGAAGACTTTTTTTTGCCTCTGTCTGCTCGTTAGTAGTCGATTGGTTTTCCCGCCCTGCACGTATGCTCAGTGACGTCAGTTGAATGGTATCAAAATCTAAAATCTTGAATTGATGAAAATCACTCCTCCTACTTTTTCTATGCTGTGTGATGATGTTGTTGTGTCGATGTGATTATTAAATAAATAATATTATATGTTCATATAGAGTACTGTGTTGCACACGTGGTGATGATGATAATAATAGTGTGTGTATTCTTTCTTTCTTTTTCACACGATTTATTTACTGCAAACTAACTAACTAACGAGGAAATAATGCTCTGCTGGATTGGTCTTTTTGCTTCGTTGTTATTCTTTTTCAACATCGCCTGTGATTCTTACTATCAATCATAGTATCTGCATTGGTTCATTTTGTATATACTGTACTTGTTACAGTACACTACTTGTTAGTATGATATAGGAAACTGGTACGGCTGCCATACTGTGTAGTCTTTCGAACCTTCGGCCACACTCTCTGTCATTGTGTATAGTGTTTGCCTTGGCGCCCCTTTTCAGTTCATTCAATAAATCTCGTCTCCAATCAAACAACCCATTTTAACGCCTTTTCCTTCCCGTCCATTTCATTCTCCTAGTTAGGGAAGTACGAATTTGCCTACTCAGTCATTGTTGAGCGAGGAAGAAGAAGGAAAGCGCAATAAAATTCAAATCAAATTGCCCGGTGCAGACTGAATTCGTACCTTTTCAGTACGAGTATCCTATATGGATTATACTGCCAAATGCTCTTTCGTCTATGCATTGAGTTGTTGTTTTTGATATTTCATTCGCCGTTACTTAGAAGACCTCTTTCCCTTTATATTAATATGTATAGACTATACTATCAAAGGGTTTGACAAGCTAAAGCATTAGTACAATCACATAGGGCCAAAAGACGATTACTTGCTCTGTATGTACTGTTGCCTCGACTCTTCATGCAATTGAAACAGACAGAGTGCGTAGTGTAATAGTATACAATTAATAGGGATGCTAAAATCTCAGCAGAGCTACGGCGGTTAAAAGATTTCGATGTTGATTTTTCATTGTGCTTCCTTAACATTGTTGTTCTGATTAAGTAGAATGGCATGGTAACAACATGTAATAATAACTAACTAACAAAATGCTCTTCTTATTGTTGCTCTCCTTCTGTTTTCTTATTTTATTATGTATTATTATTTCGTTCATTCTCGCACAATAATATATTAAAAAGAAATATTGGTTGTTGTTGTTGTTGTTGTTATATCACAGTACACTATTAACAGCAGAAAGACATACTTACCTAATAATATTACCACCACAGTAATCAATTCACACACACATTATTTTTTTTTTTATTAAAAATAACACCCACACAACAAAAACCAATAGTAATTAATGATAATAATTAACAACATCAACTGACTAGTTTTCAAGAATTTTACTGGACTCGCACCTTTCTTCTGCGGCCGTGGAGCACATCAGACTGGTGCCACAACAGATACAGGCAGAATTGGAAACCAAGCATGGATAGTCATGAAACCAAACAATCGCCAAATGGAAAAAATGATGTGCGCCTTTTGAACCGCATACGCGCACTAAAGCAAAAATGTGAACAGTTTGAAATCGAACGAGACGAGGCTGAGTCCCGTGAGCAACGCCTTCGGGATACGCTCGAAAGTGAAATCGCAAATGCCTTGGAACGGAGAAGTCGCAGTATGGTTGAGAAGGTGAAGGCCGCGGACGCTTCAAAAGGTAGATCAAAGAAGGAGCTGCAGCAGTTGCGTAAAGAACTGCGTGAAACGCATGAAATGTTCAAGAAGAAGCTAAATAAAGAAAGAGACATCAAAATGGTTGAGGTTGGTAAAAATGAGAAGTTGAATTCGCAGTTGGCGACCGCAAAAGAAGCCATAAAACGACTAAAAGCCGCCCTAGAAAACCAGGAAGGTGAATTTGTTGCAGAGACTCAGTCGAAAGATGAATTGTTGAGAAATGCAGAAGCCGAGCTGCGACTACAGGCTTTAAAAATCGACGAGCTTACCAAGTCTCACGTTGAAGAGTTGAAGCGAGAGAAAGAGTTACGATACAACGCGGAGACTAAAAAGCGTACCGCGATGCATAAACTTAAAGAAATCAAAAATAAATTGTCTTCATCGGTTGATTCTCGCGTCAAATTGGAAAAAAAATACCGTCAAATTCAAGAGCGGCTGGAAAATTCGTTAAGTCAAAGCAAACAACGCTTGAACATGGTAAAGTCAGCGCAAGCCACTGTGCGTGAGATGAAATCCATTGCTGATAAGCAAATGGAGGCTAAGGATAAAGAGTGCAGGGTGGAAATCCAAAAATTGAAGCTAACTATCAAATCCTTGAAACAAGACATCAGTGCATCAGCAAGTAAGTATAATCTTCTAGAAAACAAGATGAACGATACCTTGAAACAAGATGAACAGTTCCGCGCGGACCGTGTACGTATTGAAAACGAACGCGATGAAGCCAAAAGCGACATTTTGAAGTACATTGAGCTTGGTGAGAGATGCCAGCAAGAAGTAGCGATAGCAGAAGACAAAATTCGTGTCATGCAGGGGAAAGTGGAAGATTCGCAAAAATGGATTCAAGAAAAGGTCTTGAAAATTCAAGACCTAGAAGGCAAATTGACTCTGCAGGAAATCAAGAATGGAGAAATAAAAGAACAGTTGAGAAAAAAATGTGTTGAGTTCGAGGAGCTTAAGAGTGCATTGAACAGCAGAGGCATATCATTGGACTTTGTTCTCCGCTCAGTTAAGCAAAGTCAGCAACAGAATGATCGTTCTCCCTCACGAAAGGAAATTAGAACTTTAGATACTTCTTTGAGAGAAAAGTCGGATGGCCTTCGCCGGGTCTCTCCCGCAAGATCCAGGGTATCATCGAATACGTATAGCGAGGAAGAGCAGCAGAAGTCAGTGGAGTTTCTGAAGCGCAGCAGGGATGGTCCAATGCCCGAGGAAATGGCGGCTGGGACATTATGGAATAGAACTTAAATGCATATAATATCTTTCATAAACATACATTCGCATCGTAAAATTCATTAGTTGCTAGCCATGGGGGCGAAATCTCCTTCGTTCGTGCGA
Source organism: Stramenopiles sp. TOSAG41-1 (assembly GCA_900128575.1). Lineage (NCBI taxonomy): Eukaryota > Stramenopiles sp. TOSAG41-1. The sequence continues at coordinate 1,440 of LT658802.1, read as the reverse complement.
GAGTACACTATACCTGCACAAATTGAATCACAAGTTTTCGAGCCTGAACATTTGACGCCGCTGCTGACACAATACTATCTACACTCACTTCCTCACAACACCTGATGCACATCATGGACTTGGTGATGGAGCAATAATATCATCGTTAGGCTTTGATACCCACCATATGATAACCGCTATAAGGGCAATCAAAAGTAAAATGACAAAACACAAAAAAATTTTGTGCTTCGTGTTTCTACGAGACATATCTCGAACAAGCCACCGTGCTCTATCCGTCATGCCAGCAGTGCGCTTCGCCTTTTGCCTTGCGGAATTGATTGTGCGTCGATTGCGGTCCAGTTCGTCCATCACGCCTAATGCGACTTCTTCCGTTTCCGCAAGAGTGTTTTGGGCCTTCTTCAGCGTATCCCCTTGCCTTCGTAGTTTATCTGTGGTACCCATCATACGCCCCCTGTGGTCCATACTCGTAGAGCCCATGTTGTCTGAACCAAACAAGGTATCCCGATCAGTACGAGCCAAATCCGACTCAAGACCCGCTAAAGTTTTCTTGTACTGGGCTAGTTTCGGTCGCACTTGGTTTCGTAAACTCGGTTCCAAACTCCTTGCCGTAACTTCCATTTGCTTCAAAAGTGCGCGTGCACTATCCATACCCGCCCTTGCCTCGGAGAGGGCTTTCTGTGCTTCGCTATCACCATTATTGTAGTTGAACTGTCCTATCTTCGTCGAGACGCCTCTCGATGCGGTCAAAAACTCCTCCTCGTATTGCTCAAACAGCGACATTGTGGATTAAATATAAATGTGCACACAATCTTTGTGCTGGAATGGTATGGTGCTTGAATGCCCCTTTCTATCCAACGCGAAAGAGGGTTGCGTTGCAATTGCAGTGTATGCTGAGAGAGATACTCTTTTTTCTTCTTTTTTTTTTCTTCTGCAGCATCATCTTCTCTATCATAGCAGCTCTCTACATCATCATATTATTTTCTTTCTTCTTCATCATAACTTTAATACAGTGTAATAATAATCGATCTACTTACTTACTACTTATACTACCGTCAATATAAAATGAATTGTTCATTTTGTGTTTAATTAATTGATTGTGTTTTTCTTATTCTGGTTCTTAATTATTGTTGCTATTACTATGATTGATATTAGTATCAGGGCTAGTAGTAGTAGTTATATATATAGTAATATATATTATTATTATAGACCAGTATTCATCCTCCATGATGATGTAATACAGAATAATAATGATAATAATTGGTCTACACAAATCACCACCATTGTTGTCATCCACAACAACAATGATGGATTTTTTTTATTTTTTTATTTTTTTTTTTTGTAGTTCATGATGAGCACTACTTTTTATTGTGTATCAGAGAATGTATGTTGTTTCAATATTTTTCTGGTGAATCAATCATTACTTGTTGTAGAGTAGTAATA
>LT658801.1:0-14047 GCA_900128575.1 Stramenopiles sp. TOSAG41-1 | reverse complement strand
ATGAGGCCGCTGCCATACCTTTACCATACGTTCGAAAATTGCTCGGAAATTATTTGGTTTTTATGTCAAGCACAATTAATGGCTATGAGGGTACTGGAAGATCCTTATCGTTAAAACTATTATCACAACTGAGAAAAAGCCAGCACACGTCCGTGGAAAAGGATAAGAAAAATGATAGTCGAAGCATACAATTAAGTGGTAGGCGCGTTTTGAGAGAAGTAACACTGGATGTGCCAATTCGTTATGCAGAGAACGATCCCATTGAAAGCTGGTTGAATACATTGCTCTGTTTAGATTCAACAAAGTCATCTTTTCGTATAGTAACTGGCATTCCTCATCCATCAAAGTGCGAATTGTTTCACGTCAATAGGGACTCTTTATTTTCATATCATAAAGTTTCGGAAGCATTTTTACAACGAATGATGGCTTTGTACGTGTCGTCGCACTATAAAAATACACCAAATGATTTGCAAATGATGTGTGATGCGCCAGCACATGAGTTATTTGTTCTTCTCGGTCCAAATGCTGGTAGTTCTGGTACTTTACCAGATATTTTATGCGTTTTGCAGGTGTGTAAAGAGGGAAAAATTTCGAAGGAAGCTATACGCGCATCGTTGGCCCGAGGCAAAGGTGCATCTGGCGATTTAATCCCATGGGTAATGTCTCAGCAGTATTTAGACAACAATTTTGGCTCTCTGTCGGGAGCACGTGTTGTTCGGATTGCAACGCATCCAGATGCAACTGGTATGGGCTACGGGACAAGAGCTATTGAGCTTCTAGAAAAATATTTTCAAGGCGACATTGTATCAATCAGCGAAAATGATACCCCTGGCAGTCAACCAAACAAGAAAGAAAGGTCTGATGTGCTGGACACAACCACATCGAAGCTAAGGGAAGAAAAAATTAAGCCCAGAAAAAATATGCCGCCATTGCTTACTCCTTTGGATCAAAGAACTCCAGAGCGATTGCATTATTTAGGTGTATCTTATGGGGTAACAACAAAATTATTTAACTTTTGGGGTAAAGCGGGTTTCGTCCCAGTTTATATGAGGCAAACAACGAATGAATTGACGGGGGAGCATTCATGCATAATGATAAAACCACTGAACACTCAAGACATGGTTTCTGGGCCAGAGGAGGGTTGGTGCCATAACTTTACAAGTGACTTTGCAAAACGATTTTTGTTCTTGCTTAGTTCGTCATTTAGAAAACTGGATGTTTCACTGGCGTTGAGCGTCCTTTCTAAATGCACTCCATCAATATCTCAAGTTAAATCTCAGAAAAGTCAAGCACCGCTTATGTCAAAATTTACAGCATTTTTAGGGCCCCTAGATATACAACGCCTTGAAGCGTATTCAAGAAATCTGGTAGATTACCGCTTAATTACAGATTTATTGCCTGTAATGGCACAGCTGTATTTTCTTGGGAAATTTGATTCTAACTTTAGACTATCACCTTTGCAAACAGCAATACTGGTCGGTGTTGGTATGCAAAGCCATACCATGGACGAAATAGCCACTCAACTAGACCTACCAACAGGTCAGCTACTAGCAATGTTTAATAAAATAGTTCGAAAAATTTCAACATACCTGAAACGTCTTGAGGAGAAAGAGGCAAAAGAAGAATTGAAAAACATGAAAGATCGTGGGATGAAAGGAAAAAAACACAGCAATCAAAAAGGAAAAAAGAAATCTGTTACCCCAGGTAGTAGTGAAAAACATAAACTGATATCAGACCCAGAGAAAAAAGCTCTTCCTGAGGAATTCATGGAATATGCGATTAAGGGCAATGAAACAGATTGGGAGGCTGCTCTTAGCAAGCACTCAGAGGCAGATGTGGTCAAGAAGGGCTCGGTTAGTATTCGAAAGAGAGTGAACGATGACAGCGAGCTACCAAAAAGCAAAAAACAAAAGAAGAATAAGAAAAAAAAAAGCAAGAAGCACAAAAAAAGTTCCTCTTAGTTATTTATGATTAAAAAGGGTACGTACAAGCTTTTTGTTGTCATAACTGTTAATTTATAAAATAGTTGTGAAGGAACCCAAAAGAGTAACATTATACTCGTATATTCGAAAATATATTGGATTTAGTGTATAAAAAATATTGAGATTTACTTGTAATTTAAAATTATTTTAAGGTTACTAAGTGACTAGCTACACTATCGTTCTCAAATTCCTTTTGATGGATCAGCCTGTGAGTCTTAGTAACCTTTTAACCGCCTCCCCTTTTTCGCATGTCCTAATAAACTTTGAAGCGCCGCCAGTCGTTTCTTACGATGCTTTTGAAAGTCAAAAACGGTCATACTGTTAAAATGTTGTGCCGCCTCAAAACCTCGGTGTGTATAGACACGAATAATAGCAGCAATAAAATCTTTTAGGTCCTGAAGAACACGTTGCTCTGCATGATCAAACTTAGAAAGTACAAAGTTAGCACTCATACCAATCCCCTGTTGTTGAATTCCTGGCATGGATAAATTATAAAATAAAAAAATTGAAACGAAATGTCAAGAAGGAACTCGTAAGATGTTAGCTATAACCGTTTTCCAATGCTTTTGGGAACTAAGTATAATCAGAGTACGTACCAACCCTTAGTCTGGGAATATTTTTGGCGTGAACGCGATTTAAAATGTCGCTTATGCCATTATGCCCACCATGCCCACCTTTGGGAAGCAAGCGGATACTACCAAATGGTAGGTCAACATCATCATAAATTATCAATACATCATCTCTAAAATTCATGCTTTTGGGGGATGACTTCAACAGCACTTTTTTATCAGCAAATACTTGCGCAACAGCTGTACCTGTATTAATATGAGCAGAAATAGGTTTGGAGTTAGATCACATAGCAATCATCATTAGCATGGAGAAAGTGCTCTTACCGCTTCTATTCATATAAGTATTTGGTTTGATCAAATTCAAAGCCACAACAGGGTACCTGACACCTTCAGCTTTAGTGCGTTTTTGTCTCCTTTCAGATACCGAATCAGTCAAATCGTAGTCAACAAGTTTGCCATTAAAACCTTTGCTTAAACCTTCCATAAATTTCACATTTCGTTCCAAAATGAATGATGAAACATTAGAATCATAAGAAAAATCAAAATTTTTACAACCCGTTTCGTCCGGCAACGAATAGACTGGAAGAAACTTAGTTGCAATATTATCTACAACGTCGAATCCAATATTATGCCTGGTTCCTTCATATGTAGCCCCAGGATTACCTAAACCGAATATAAATCGTCTTGTCACAGGCGTCTCTGCATTGTCATCGTTAGCGATTTCCTCGCTACGTGCTGCAGTGCAAAATCGCACGTTTCTCACGAACGGCTGCACACGAAGGAACGAGCTCGACTTGTTTTTGCTCAAAAACAAATAGCTACATAATCTATTGGTTTGCGCTAACTTTGAAGTAGTGAGAAGTTTGCAAATATTCTTCCTCATTTTCTCCGTTGGCCAACGAATACGCTAGCACTCTTGTCAGCGTGGAAAGCAGAGTCCCAAGAAAGGGGAACTTCACCCAATGTATTCCCTAGAAAAAAATATCTTCTTCATCATCATCATCACTAAAAAAAAAATTTATTATTAATAATCTTATTATTAATCATCACTCCCTCCTCCTCCCCTCGCGTCGTGGTGATGAGATGATGTGTATTATATTATAGTTAGTAGTGTGATAATAATGGATTATCAATAATGATGATGCTAGCTGGGCTAGCAGCTAGTAATCTAATAATAGGGCTAATTATTCATTCATTCTTCGAGGTGCAGCAGCACGCCTTAGCCTGTCATATAATAAAATAATAATTTTTTATAACGCTTTTTGTTGTGATTGCATTTATATTTTTCCAACGCCGTTATTATTATATTACTCTGGTGTAAAAAAATATAATACGAGATAGGAATAGAAACTAAAACCCTTTTGGTGTGCGCCTCCTCGTCTATGTCACTACAGAGTGATTTCAACTTTTTTAATATTGTTGTCTACTACAATCATCACAACAACAAGTTTTACGTTAGTGCATTGTTGTTATTATATATTTTTATTTTATTATTATACAGTATATTATGAAAAATAGTAATTATTACTTACCTTCTGCATGCATACTTTATTCATACTTCTTCTTCTATCGTCTCTCCTCTGTTGTGTCAAACGCAAGTAAAAATGACAAGCAAACGGGTAAAACCATGGATATAGATCACGAACCATTTTTGTCTATATCAAATGAATTTGGACACGACTCGGCCATTGTTGGGTGTTTCGGCTGCCAAGTTGTGCCTGGCAAAGTAGCAAAAGACAGGTCACCTTCAGATCAATACTTATTTTCTGTATCTTCAGACGGCCATGTTCAGTGCTGGGATTCAAATAGCCATGAATGTGTTTTCGAGTATTACACTTCAACAGCAATATCTGGGGGGATCAACGATCCAGCGCAATGTCTTAGTGCAATTTTTGAGAACGATGGCGCGGGAAGGCTCTATACAGGCACCAAAGGAGGGCTTATACGCTGCTTTGATCTATTGACAGGTACCGTCTGCACAACTTTTCGAAACTCAAACGCCTTAAGTCTCAAGGGGCATAATCGGATAGTGGATAATGTAACCAACATATCACTTTTTGACGATTTGGCCGTCAGTTGCAGCCGTGAAACTATTATGGATAATCGGGAAAGCACCGTTCGGATATGGCGAAGAGAATTCGGTGAATGCATAAGGGTATTGCGGGGTCACAGTGCCAGAGTCACCTCAACAAAAGTTTTAAATACTTCAGGGCCTAATCGCACGATATTGTTATCATCTTCATTCGACAAAACGATCAGGCTGTGGGACACACGATTACCAGATCCATGTGTTCAGATTATGACAGGGCATCGTAGTCCAGTAGGTGAGTTAGTTCACGATTCTGGTGTAGTTTACAGTACAGGCTTATCCAAGTCACAGTGCAAAGGTATAGGCAGTGACAGTGTACACCAAAACATTTTTGAAAATATGTCTAGCATGAAGACGAATAAATACAAGCACAGACTTCTTCAATCTGCCCATCGTAAATCAAAATATCAATCGGTTGCAACGCATAACCTGTCAAAGTCCGTAAGTCATCGTTTGAAACGGGCATCCTTAAATATTGCTGTTGAACTCCATTCTCTTCCAGAACGACAGAAAAATAAGGTACGGCATCCGTTCTCGAAGGCGATTGATAATTTCAGTGCATCACATGGCAGTGGCAATCGATCCAATTTGGACATAATGGTAGTTCATGATCTTCGAATGGGCTTAAAAATGCGAGAATTAAATTACATGGATATAAATAATTCTAAGATAAATGGGGAACTACATGATAAAATAGAAGACATGCATTTGTCGAAACTTGTGTACAACCCTGAACATGGTATGAGATCTTTGGTCATAACAGGGTCAAAGTCAAAGTGCCGCGGGTCCGAATCTCATTGTGTAGCCATTTCAGTTGACACTGGTGAAGTTTTGCATATGTTGAAGCTAAAAAATAGTTCAAAGCCCTCAACAATAACCTCTAGTGTAAGTGAAGGTACCGATATACTAACTTTAGGTTATGAAGATGGTGGTTTAGATTTTTGGAAATATACGTTAAAACAGCCGATTCAGAAAAGCGAAAATGGAATGAGTGAAAAATCATCCACAAACAAGTTTAGATTTGAGAAACGCATGGAAAACCTAGCAAGAGTTAATAATCCATCGGTATTGATGGCAATACAAAGTTACATACAGAAATTAGAAATGGTCAAGGAAGAATGCAAAAAAAACCTGAGAAAACTTGGTGAAAAAAATAACTCATTTTTGGATGCTCGAAGTTTACGTAGACAGTTAATACAGTTTCCGCACAATGTCATTGGAACTCTTGCTGAAATGAAAATGAAGCGTTTATGGCCGACAGAAGACGTTATTGTACATTCTATTCAAATTTGCCTACTATGTGAAGACGAAGACATGGCTTTCAAAATTTTTTCCACGTGTCGTCTTCATGGTGAGAGCCCTCCTATAACTTCAGTGGTAGATATATTCAAATATTTGTCTCAAAAATACGGCGAAACTTTTGACTGCGAGTTGTATGAAGAGAATCCTTGTGTTCAATATGCCCGGAAATTAGTTGTCGAGCTGAAGCGATCAGGGATTATTCCGAACGAAGTGGTCTACGATTCTCTGTCGTCATTATTTTCTAAAATCGGAGAATTGACATTGGCTTATCAGACTTTACAAGAAATGCAGCGGTTAGGGTTTCCTTGTCAGCCAGGCGCATATCGCTCACTCTTACGGGCAAATTATGAGGCTAAAGATATAGACGGTATGCATTTTATCAAACAGGAAATGTCTAAAGCACGATTAAAGTTTACTATACAAGATTACACGTTGATGGTTCAAGGACTGTGTGCTTGCGACCGCGTGAATGAAGCAGCAAGAGAAATCGAGGAAATGAAAAGCCAGGCAATAGGATCGTTCGGGAGAAAGGAAGCTAATGAAGCTTACTGCCAAAGAGTTCTTAAACACATGGCGAAAGATAAAGACAATTTGGAAGCGGAGCACCAACATTTGCTTAAGATTAAAAGTATTCTAGGTAGTGAAGACGCCGGCTTAAAACGATATATTCTGTCCGGTTTTATATACACAAAACAATGGGAAAAAGCGTTAAAAATGGTTAATGAAATGGAGCGAGCATATACTCATGCGACCAAACAGGTATCAGATGACATGTATGCTGTTTGCAAAGATATACCAAGTATTGTTGACATTAATGCGATACTTATACATTTAGGAAAAGAAGGTAAAAACAGGCCAGATGAAGCTTTCCGATTTAGTGGGCGAATGTATAGGGTGTTTGATATAGAACCCGATCCTGAAAGTCAATCAATTTTGCTCAATGCATGCGTGAGGGCAAACAAAATAGATCTAGCAGTAGAACATTTTGAGTCGATAAAACGATCTGGTGTATCTGTTGACGTCTCAGTTTACAATGCTTTAATAGGTGCACATTGCAAAAGATCAAATATGTTGGAAGCTGTATCAATTGTTCGCTATATGCATAAAGTCAGTACTCTTCCCAACCATGAAACATTTGAAACGCTACTGCAGGGTGCATATAAAGATAAATCCGTGCAAGTAGCAGAAGAATTTGTAATCAGTAGAATGCGCCAAAATATGTCATCGATATCGTCGAAATGCATAGGATTTGCATTTCTTATATTTGCATCTGTCGGCGCTGTTGAACAATTTCGAATGTTGCATTCAATTATACTAGAACAAAACATGCAACACGATAAATACTCTATGGCTGGACTCTTGTATGCATGTGTAATTTTTGAAAGATTTACATGGCACACGGATGTTTCGAAGAACGCTAGTGAAGAGACCGACTTAATTCTTGACAACGACATACTTAATGCAATAGAAATACTTGAACCGCTGGGCATTGCAAAATCCACCTTGGATAATATTGTATGGGATAAGTTTTGCTTTACTAGAAGTGGTAATACAACAGCATATTCCCAACAAAAGCTGATAAATCCATTTTCGATTCCATCTATCCCAGAATGCTGTTCAAAACTTGTCACAGCTTTCTGTAGGAAACTGGAAATTGAGAAAGCCTTGGAAATCACAGAGATCATGAAGGCACAAGGAATGGTTTTGCTAGGCGAATGCCATGGCTCACTGATTAGTGCCCATGTTCGCATGGGAAATACAGAAAGAGCAAATGAGATGGTTCAAGAGCTACTAGAAGCAGCTTTAGTGCCAAAGAATGCCCCACAGAACAAGATTCTACAGATAAATTTAGGCGCATCTAGCATTAATGCCGATGATCTGAAAACGCGTCTTCGATTGGCAGCAAAAGGGCATAACAAAGGGAAATCAGTTGCCGCAAAAAAAGAGGTTGTCAACGTAAAAGCTATGGTAGACTTGATTAAAACATTATGCAGGGCATTTCCCCCGCAGTTAAAGTCAGCTAGGCGCGTGCTCTATATCTGCATTAAAAGCAATTTGTTACCACCCCAGGATTGCTTTCATGAATTGATTTCGGCTGGCGGAGTAGCTAAACGTCCCCGGTTTGCTCAAGAAATTTTTGATAAGATGCTTCGATTGCAGTTTGTCGCAACGAAGGAATCTTGGACAGCTTTACTTAATTCATACAAGGATGCTGGTGATGCCAAAAAGAGCTGCCAACTGCTATTAGAAATGAAGAGAAAGGGGGTAAGCCCTGACAAAGAGATATACACTTTGGTGCTACAGTCATGCATACATGCGCATCATCTTCCCGGATGTAAAACAATTATCCATGAAATGCAACGACGTAACATTCAAATTTCCGTGGATCTATATAATGAGGTCATAAAAGCATATTGTACCCCGTGCAAAACTGGAATGGACGAAGCATCGAAGAATACTGCGTCTGCGATGAAAACATCTAGTATTTTCAAGATTGATATCGACGGGGCTATGTATTTTTATTCCTCCATAAAAAAGCATGGACTACGTCCTACTTTGGCGACTTTTATCAACCTGTTCCATGGTTGCGGAAGAGCAAAGCATCTGAAACTGCTCCATACGCTATACAGTGATTTAAAAAAAGTTGAACACGAATTAGAACCTGATCTACCAACTTACGAATCGTATTTATTTGGACTTGTCAGATGCCGTAAGTACTTTATTTAGTCGTTCAAGTTATGTTGTCGCCATACTAACCATAACGCTTGCTTTCGTTTACGTTTTACAATTGTATGTAGACGAACTCAAGGCTGCAATGAATATTATCGAAAAACTGAAAGCGTATGTGCATCAGTACTTCAGATCTAATGAAAAAATATCACTAACAGTTTTCATATATGACGACCCATATTTAGGACAAAGGATGCAAATTTGAAACCGGCCGCCTCAACTTTATCCCTAATACTGGAGGGTTCGGCTAGGGTTGGCGATCTGAGAACAGCAAAAACCATTTTGAGAGAGTTGTCCAGCAAAGGTATGATTCCTACTGATACTGGTTACATCAGTGCTGCATATGTGCATGCTTTAAACCGTAATACTGATGAAGCCTTCAATCTTTTGGAAGATTGGAAGAAGAAGCGGCATCGTAAAATCAGCCTAAAAAAATACAAAATTGGTTTTCAAGCTGGAGGTCCAAAAGACCCAAAATATGGATGGCCAGGATTTGCAGTATCAAAAATGTTGCTAGACTCGCTCACATATGAGGTGGATCACTTAAGGACTCCATTAAGTTTGTGCGATCTGCTAGAGAAGGTTACTGCTATCTTAGAAATGGCCTACAATAACGAAGGAATTAAATGTGCACATAGGGTCCGTGCACACCTTCGGACCAATAGGCTGCTACTGAAACTAGGGCAAACGAAGAAAAACATGGATTTTTTATGGAAAAAGCCACAATTGGAAATGTTTGATCACATTGAAAAGTTTATCGCATATTTAGATGAGAAAAAAAACACAGATTAGCACGGCTGACTATTTAGCGCACATATAAAGAATAAAAATAATTTTAAATATGTTACGCCTCGTATAAAAATAAATATATACACACAAATATGTGCTGTGTAATACTTTAGCTAGCTAAAATTAAGGTAGAAAACTGACACGAGAAGATTGGCCAGGCGTCAATGTACCAACTATGTTATGTTATCTTAAGTATATCACACACGTGATGCAATAATCACGTTTTAAAAAGTACCTCCTGTGTACGAGAGCTCGTAACATTCAATACATATACGATGCGATATGCACATATTTCATCGATTTCAGGCATTAATCAAGGTGCGTTCAACAATCTACACCACTGCATCGTCTTTACTCGAAATTTCTGAACCCTGAAAATCATGAGTCAGTACAAGGCATCCAGACGCAGCAATGCCATCAATCATCTCAACGCCATCTGCCCTCTCGAATTCGATTACAAGGCGTTTTTCAAAGACATCGCTATTTTCTGGGGGTGTTACATGATCAACTTCCGTCCAAGAGTCAGACTTTGGGTCATAGCATTCGAGCTGCGTAACATCTTCATTCTGATCATTTTTCCCGCCTCGAACATAAATCTTGCCGCCAATAGTAGCAGCCATTGCCCCACGCCTGCTATGCTTCATGCTTGACACTTTAGACCACGTGTCCGTCTTTGGGTCATATTTTTCGCCAGAGTTGAATGCCCAAACATTTTTATTGTCCGTATCTTTGGCATTGTTGACACCTCCACCAAAGACATATACCTTTCCGTCTGCAACGGCAGAGCAGCATCCAGAGCGGGCCTGTTTCATACTGGAAATTAGCTCCCATTTTTGCTTAAAAATACAAAATCTTTCGCATTCGTTCATAGATCTTGCAAGAGAGAATCCACCCAAGACATAAATATATTGATGCATGGCTACTGCGGTACAAGCTCGTCTAGAGTGTCGCATTTTTGGAACTTCTTGCCACACATTTTTTACAGGGTCATATCTTTCGGCAGTTTTCAGCGCATTTAATCCATAAACTCCACCAATAGCATAAAGCTGATTTCCTACTAAGCACGCCCCTAACTCCCGTCGTGGAGTCTTTAGTGGCGCAAGCGATTTCCATACGTTTAACCAAGGCAAAAATCGCTTCAAGGTGCGCTGTGTTTGAAGTCTTCTACAATTGTAGCCGCCAACAAGGTACAATAAAGGTACCACGAGGGCTTCTAATACACTCAGGGACTGAGTTACGGTTATGCCACGCGACATCTGCACGCCTCTTACGTCGCTGTATCTGTATTCACGAAGTTTTGGGGCTATTTTTGCTGCAGCCTCCACAAAGCCTACAATTACGTTCGTTGTTAGCACGGTTACAATATGGAGTGAAGATATATACTTACCCTCTTTACCCTCTTGCGCTTGATAAAAATCTTTAGAAACAGATTGACATCTTGCCATAGTACTTGCCTCCAGCCATGAAAATATGTAGAGACCTATATCCCTGCGAAGCTTTATCAGCTGAATTAAATATGGCGACTCACTTTCTGAAAACAAGAATGGTTTTTCTTGTGTATTTGGATATCCAATAGGCATTGTTGTAATGGGATAATAACTAATATTGGAATATTGTGTTTTGGGGCGCTTGAGTGCGGGCGCATCGTTTTTTTTGGTTCCAGGTGGATCCTTGGGAACGCCCGCGACTTCACTAATTTTCCTCTTTTTATTATCACTTTCCGCAGCTTTCGACTTCGGCGGCATGATTAAAATTCGTATGCGTGCAGGAAATTTACGTATCAGTAGAGTATTTGCCCCTAAGCGTTTTTGATTGTGTCTTCTTCTTCGCTAGTATCGGATTGTGATCGTGTTCACTTTTCTCGAGACGGATACAGATGAAGAAGAAGGAATAATGAATAATCCGAGGAGGGCTCCATCACATAGTAGCGCATCATATTTATTTTTTATTTTTTTATATTTTTTTATTTGATGATACACATACACAGTGTTATTCTTATAATAATAATAATATTCTATATATCATATCATATTATATTTTTTTTTGTCCCATTTTAAAGTTTCATAAGGGTGTAAAATAGCAGCTAATATGACAATGATGATCAGTGCTGCTGCTAGCCTTCATATCCAAGTAACTTATTGCTATCATAATGTTCTTATTTGTTTCCTGGATTCCTTTATATATTATTGTCTTATTTTATTTTTTTGTTTTATTCTACTATAACTAGCACTACTGACCATTCTCTTCTTCTTGTTTAAAAAAATGATTGTCTCCTTTAACATACAAGTAATTAGGGCGATGATTTAAATTATACAAATGGATGTACCTGTACTCCTCTATTATTGGTGTGGTCGACCATTCTTAGCACAGCACTGCATGCATGCTGTCCTGAATAATTTTGAAAATCCATCATATAAATATATTCCTCATTCATTCACCTTATCTATCCCGGCGGTTAGATAGAAGGCGCTCACAGTGAGACCCATGATGATGTCCAATTTATTATTATTTCTCTTCTTCTTTTTCTTTATTATTAGACTAACTTTATATATAAATGTCGTTGTCATCCATCATCATGTTTATTCAACGCAACACCAACCACAATAAGAATATAATAATAATAATAAATAGTAGAGAGGTGTACATTTTTTTTTACTCTACTACACAACAACCAATAATAATAATAACAAAAAGTTTATATAAAGAAGAAGAAGTTAAAGTGGCGTTGAAAGAAGCGACTTTATTCGAAGGTCAGTTCCCCCCACTACTACTCCCTCCTTTTTCATCTGTAACACCCTTTCTGCTACATGAGTGATGGTACTTCTAGAGTCATTTATTGTATAGCCAAAATCGTATGATATCCGACACTGAACAGCATGCTCTCTTGAACTTTATCCTCCATTCTTAATATCTTTATTCCGTGCGGGTTGAACTAGGAACAAAGAGTACTGATATATTGCCCAAGACAGCGCTTTTAGGTAAAAATATGAGCAATTTTAACTACGATGGCATTACAACAACATCACCAGCTTATACAAAAACCATGTGGGGTGATGAGTCACCAGAGAAAGGTATAGAGCGTTTAGTTGTGAATGGTGCCCCGAAACACGGCGTGAAGGAAATATCGCTTCCGTGGTATCACGAACAAATGCTGCCTGATAACTTGGACGAAGAAGCTGCAGACAATGCCACAGATAACATTGATACTGAGGCAATCATAGACCGCCAAAAGCAACGAATAGAATCCTTGCCGAAACGTGGCGCTTTAAAATATATTATACGCAGTGATGTTTCGACCGAAAATGAAGAACGATTTGTTGATTTTAACTATTGGCACGAGCGTTCCATTGACATAGACATCGAAAGTAGAAAAATGCTTGAAAGTATTGGAAAACAAATTGAGGGAGAGGTAGAAGACCGTGTGCGCAGAAAAGCATTTTTGGACAATCATATTGTTGAGCAGCAACATAATATTCGGGATGTACAGCGACAAAATAAAATTCTAGACAAAAAAGTTGAGGTTTTGCGCCAGAAGTTCATCAAAGCTAGAAATGAGACCGATAAAGTTAGGGAAATACGGAAACTGTGGAAGCAAAAATGCGATGAGGAGCGACGAAATACCAGAAAAGAAATATATAGATCATGTGCTGCTGAACTTCAGCTATATCGCGACCGCGCAAATGTTCTTTCAAGACCATTATGGGAGAGCACATGCATTGAATGTTGCTGTTGCGGTACACGGTGCAAGAACGAGGAGGATTGTTGTTACAGATGTTTCCTAAGGGCAGAGGCACATACTGAAGAAGTTCGATTCCGGACGCATACAGTTTATGGCTGTTGGTGCTGTAAGGTAAAGTATGAATTTAAAAAGCCACACTGGATTTCTTATCAAAACGATGCTTACATGATGTTTCGCGCAAGGACTGGGTTTGGAAAAGCCTCAGATATTATGAATTGAATCTCCTACTTGTGAATCAATGACTCAACTCAACGGGCCCATCCTACTTTTGGGTTCGAACTTCGCCAGATCGCATGATGATTCTTTACACCGCATAAATGGACGTTGGCGCGACGAGAGACACAGTCTTTACTTGCCCCGGTAATCCGACAATTTAACATCATCGCCCTGATAGAGTGAAAACGGATACACAATATTTTCGTCGAGTGTTGAAACTCATTCACCGTCCTTCCATTGATTCACGATCACATTCAGAATGCGCGCTTTCGCAGTCTTTCTGATTTTATCATTGGTGTACAAAGGTTTGTGATAATAGGAGAGAGAGAATAAAATTTTCTTTAATAACATAAATTAGCAATGACTATATGTATATAAAAAGAAATTATATATATTCATATTTTAATATAATCTTTAAAATAGGGCTCAAGGGGTCGTCCAGTGACTAAATGGGGGAGGGTTACGGAAATTAAACCCAACGAACCTCACAGAGTGAAGACGGACACTTGTCCTAGAAAATTTCGTCAAGTTTTGTTCCGCGTCGTTCGACGCCTATGATTTCAAATGATACACAAGCACAATCACAACACTCGCTTTCGCAGTGCTATTGATTGTTTTTATTGTATTGTTG
>LT658800.1:0-14053 GCA_900128575.1 Stramenopiles sp. TOSAG41-1 | reverse complement strand
TGCCTAGACCACCACGCTCTACAGCACTTTTCAAAAAGTTCATTATTTGCTTGCGTTCTTTTTCCCTGCAGGGCAGTGACTTCGGAACGTGTGACAACTGCAGCGCAGCACATGCTTTGGCGCAGCTTTTGAAAAGTTGCTTTGTATTCGCACGCCCATTGCCCCCTTTGTGTTCTTTATTTACATTGCTTAGTGCTACCTTGGACTCCGTTTTGCTTTTCTTTTTACTGAGCCCATGATTTTTCTTGTGTTTTCTTTTGCTTGCCCTTTTTGATTTGCCTAGATTAGGACCTTCATTGTCACTTCCATTATCAGGCGAGTTTGCTTGATCGGCGGCATTCTCTATCACTCTATTACTATAAAGTTGCGCCCTTTTCACACGCTTAGCTGCACCCAGTATCGGTCTTACCATTCTTGTCTTAGTGCTGTAGAATGCTTTACAAAAAAAGCTTTGTTTCCGCTGCGAGTTGGTGGTTGGGGAATAATTTTGAAATTCTTGATGTGTCATAACCGTGGCCTTTCCTTCCACACAATCTATTGTATTTTCGTCGACATGGTCACTTTCGAACAATTCATGCTGAGAGCTTACATCAAACCAATTACGACCATTGAAAGTTCTACTTTGTCCATAGCCACTGTGTGCACGGGCGTTAATGGCAGAATAAAACCATCTTCCTTCGAACCACTTTTCCGTATACTTATCTTCCCATAGGCTTTCCACCTCTGCAACCCACAAATCATCTTCCTCATCGTCCATACGAACAAACACACAGTCACCAACATGGTATTCATCACCATCTAATCGAAATGCATTATAGTATTTTTCACCATATGATCCACTTCCTATATTATCACCTACCCACCTGATGCGCCTTGTCCCACCTGGCGTTCGGCTAGCTGATCTCGCTACTGGATGAGGTTGTGAAGCTGGCGGGCTCAAAATGCCCACATTATCGCTGTTACTCCTTAAAATTTTCTTCGAGGATCCGACTAAGTTTATCGGGGATGTACTACCGGTCGCTAGCGGCGTAGGGCTAATGCTGGCTCTAGGTTCAAACTCGTCGGGTTCGCTATCACTATCTTGATAATCGTGGTGTTCGTGGCTGCTCGTGTCGTAACTTGGGTCAGTTTGATCAGGAAAGTTTTCATTTTTCTCTTGTAAATACTGCTCAGCTTCTGCGACAGCTTCTTTAATTTTTTTCGAAAGCGCATGCTTCCTCTTTTCAGACATAAACTTTACATATGGCAGAATTTCACTATCGTGGTTCTTCACGTATCCAGAAGTGCTGCCTCCAAAATATTCTATAAATATTTTCCCCTCCACTTCTTGGGACTCTTCTTGCACTTGTGGCTCTTGGACACTTGCTGGCCACCATACATTGTCTTTACTTGCTTTTGTCTTTGCCCACACGACATCTCCGATAGCGTATTGCATGTCACGCTTTCCGAAGTTCCCTTCCGAAGGGATATAGTATTTATGGGATTCACTGGCGTGCTATTCAGGGCATTGTATTCTCCACGGAAACGGAGAATAGCCTAGCCTCGGGTCTTGTTTTGTGGTATATATACAGGGTATTATTATTACTTCTTCTTTGTGTTGTTTTTTTGGTGTGAAGTAGTAGTAGTAATAATATAATAAAATACAGTTGTTTTTTTTTGTTTTTTTTATTACACTATTTTATATTATTATTATAATAATTTTATTATTGAAGGGTACACTTCTTCTTCTACTTCTTCTTCTTCATGATACACATTTTTTTTATTTGTTAATAATCACTACCAAATAGTACCCTAGGGACAATAGCAATTCTCATTCCTCTTCTCTGTATTGTCTTCATATATTATTTCAGCATAAAGCTATTATTTCATATTATTCTTCCAATGGCTAGCTAGCTAGCTAGCTAGCACCGAGGACTATTATTTACTTGTGCGTCTCGTTTTTCCACGAGCAACAACAATTATTATTTCACATTTCAAAGATTTTTTTCTAGTGTTATTTCCCACCTAAAGCATGTGCTGTTCCCGCCAATGCAGATAAATACTAGCTAGCTCGCGGGAAGTGACATCGGCCGCCTTCGCTTGATAGGGCAGCAGTACGTACTTCGCCTAGCTATTGGTCACGGCGAAGTCCTATCGCTGCTGTAAGCTGAGATAATAATGATGATTGTTTTCCTTCTTCTTTTTTGTTGCCCTATTGCTTGCTACTGTCACCCATAATAGGATAACATTTCCCAAAGGTAAAATTTATTGGTGTGCTTCTCTTCTTCCATTATTTTAATTTCTTGTTGCCTTCTCCTCTCCTTCTCTCCTCTCCTTCATTTTATTCTGACGATAGACGATCTACTATTACTTATTATTAGTCTATTTATTATGCGCTGTCTTCTTCTTAAACTTTATTAATAATAATGTGATAATAATCATTACCACCACCACCACTCACCACTAATATAATAACTACTACTAACAAAACGACGAACGAACGAGGCAAATGATGAACCATGGAAGCCGCATCTTACATCATCATGTTAGTTCTCGCCATGATTCGATATAGCTTGCCCACATCTGTAACAATGCAATTGCTAATCCGATGACGTGGGTGAACAAAATTATACCAGCTTATTTTTATGTTGCTTTCCTAGCGGTGAATTGTTTTGGTCAACATGAAATCAGAAATAGAAGTGCTTTACATCTTTACGTACCATCGAAATCGGCAAACTCTCAAAGAATCATATCCGTGGAAGGTAAAAGTTTTGGCTGGGATGTTAGAAGAGAAAACTGGAATGGTTCTATCAACGCGAGCATCAGTCGCTTTTATGGTGAAGTAGTTTTCTCTACGGCTATGACCGGCTACGTCGAATCTTTGACAGATCCATCCTATGCAGGGCAAATACTAATATTGACATATCCTCTTGTTGGAAATTATGGTGTACCGAATAATGGATCGTCTAGTTCAGACCTGAATTGTGGGGGGAGCATAGCTAGCAACGGGCACCAAAGTCTAAGGATCCAAGTAAAAGCTGTAATAATTGCTGATTTGGCCATAAATGAGATGGAAAATAACAAAGAAGATTTATCAACGCACTGGCAAAGGCATATATCCTTGAACTTGTGGATGAAATCTGAAAAAGTACCAGGAATCTACGATGTTGATACACGCGCCCTTGTAAAATTATTGCGCCACCATGGATCATTGAATGCGGCACTGACGGTGCCTGATGTGAGGATGGAAGCAATGATGCAATTTTTCCAGGCGCAAAAGGCGTATATGCCCAGGCATTTATTGTTACGAAGACATTACTCGTCTGAAGCGGTCAAAACGATGTCTATGAATTCCAGTATACAGCCTAACATCCGTCTGTCGCTGTAAAACACTTTGGGCAGTTTTTTGTCTGCTTCTTATGGTGTTTGGGCTACCCTTTACATTCGAAGGATTACTATGTCTGTTCGACGGCGTCTCAAACGCTTCCTTTGAGGTTACTTTACCTACTAGTGATGCGCGACGCTCAACTTCTCTATCTGTAAATGCCAATGACGTTGGCTTCTTATGTGGCTCCGAGTAAAGACTTTCGCGAAATGTATACTTAAATTGCTGAATTTGTTTCATTGGAGACTGCCCAAGCCGATTTGTGGCAACTGGTTGATGATGTGGAAAGATGTCGTTACCCACATACATAAAACTTTTGGCTGCGTGATGCTCTACTGGTTGGCTGGTAAATGATGACATAAGGATTTTTTCGAACAAGCTTCGCGTTCGACTATCCTAATAAGAAGCTTTTGTCTGATACAAGTATATGTTTGGTGAAGATTCTAAGATGAATCTTCGGATGGTTACCTAATATATGGCCTCCTTTTTTTTTTTCTTGTTGTTATAATAATATAAAAAAATAACCTTCTTACTTGTCAACACAATGAGACGGCGTGAACCTCAAAAAAAAGTGGGGCATTAAGCGTTTCACTACGATAAAGCGTATTCACTACGACGCCTATCTGAATATTTCTAATTGTAAAAACCTTAAAAAAGTAACGCACAATAATATAATGTGCACTGATCTAATAACTCAGGGTACACTAGTGCTACCACTATGTATTAGTCTATGATACTGAAATCGTAGAATGTATGCTCGAGCGTAGCGTGGTCTCCTTAGTACTCCCAGCCTTTAAGATGAAGGCAGGTAGGGGTGAATATTTTATGCTGAGGCAATAGGGAAGTGCTAGAAACTGCAAGCGGCGGCGCGCAGATTATTTTTTTTTGTTGTGTGTGGTGGTGGTGGTGTTTTTTTTTTTTTTTTTAAAAAAAAAACGCTTTGTTGTTCTCCAGAAACAAACGAGTCGTGTATGTAACTAAAAGAGATAAACTCTAGTGATAATTCATTAGCTGGTTACAAGATTGGGGCCATGCGCGCTATGATAGGAGGCGAGGTGATCGTGCCTCGGGGCGCACTCTCCAGATCTCTGTGGCTCGAGCCCAGACGGGTCAGTTCCTCTGCTTTTTTCCTCCTGCTCCTCGTTCTCCGAAGCTGGCTATCTTCCCCCACAACCTTCTACTCTGGGCGCGTGGTGGTGCTCTTCCCGTCAGACTATATCTCGGGGGGGCCGGCGTGCCTCCACGCGCTTCATACGACGCTACTCGAGCAAGGCATCGCATCGCACATGTTTGCGATCAATCCGTTCTACGAGGGGCAGCAGCACGGGCATCGCCTTGAGCCGCTCGTGGACAACCAAACAGGTGAGCCCTTCCCGAGCGGCAGCGAGGCGGAGATCCGGGGTGCTCTACCCGCTGTGATGAACCAGCTGGGCCGCAGTCTAACGCCTCATGATGTCCTGATCCTGCCTATGATGTACAATGATTACATTCCAAGAAAAAATCTGACTGCCTTGCTAAATAGAACAGGCGCCAGGTCCGCAGTTTATCTGCTCGGCATTTCCTTCCCAGATGATCCCGACGAGCCTTCACACAACAAAGTGCCCGGGCTCATCGTGGGCTACAGCTCAGAATCAATCACTCAAGGACTGTCTCAGATACTACCGCTTTCGAATTTCATTCATAGATTTCATGGGCTTCCTCATTTGCGCCGCTCGTCTGTACTGCTCTCTCCCATGGAATCGGTGTACTACCAGCACGCTGAGGCGTGGCGGGGGAGGCATCCTACTGTGAACCAGCGCATCGCTCTTAAGGAAAATTTGGTTCTGGTGGACTACGACTTGAAGGGTGATCTCATACTGGAACCGGATCTGCTCAAGCAGTACACATTTATAATTCTAAATGGCTTCTCCCGGGAGGAGTTGATTGAATTATACAAGAGAGCCAAAGTCGTTCTTGATTTGCATTTTAATGGGCCTGAGCGCACTGTGTGGGAGGGTGTGATGTTTGACGCGCTGCCTATCGTCGCAGAGCAGGGGAACGGAGGGGACAATGTCGACATTCCAATACCCCGCAGATTTAAAATTGACGCAAGGCACCACGGCAAAAGGCAAATAGCACACATGTCAGCAACGCTGAGGCACCTTCTTGAAAATTATGATCAGATCCTCAGCCAAGGACATTTCGAAACATTTCGGAGGAAGGTTACACGCATGCCCAATACGTTTGCCGAAGCCGTTTCACAGACGTTTTCGAGCGCGTCGCTGCATTTTGTTCTAGGAAGAGAGGACGAGAGTGGCGATGACTTTAGATTAGATTACACTAACTGGGATTCAGTTTTGCAATTCGAAAATGGGCAGGTTATGTCTCTGCTGTCAATTCTGTATGTGATGCCACTGGCCCGCGTCACTCTTTACCATCGCCACCCACTCGCGTTTGTCCGGCGATGGGATAAGCTATGGCGAGAGCTGTCAGCGCTCGGTCTTTCCGATGCGCTAGGAGGGAAACACTTCCACACTGTTCGCGTGGTGAAAACGGGAAACGCTAGGATCGAAAGTGATCCTAAAGGTGGAGACTTGCAGGTTTTCATACCCGGCCCGGGGAATGTGCTACTTTTACCGGTGCTTAACGGGAGCAGATCTACCCTCCTAAAGATTGGGGTATGCCTTCAGTCGGAAGGTGTCGACAACAAGCTAGCAGATATTGATCTGGGAAGCGGCACCCGTTTCCACGTGGTGTTCTCACGCAGAAGTTCGTTAGGGCGACCAAATGCGAAACAAGCCTGTAATCAAATAGGGGATTTGTCCGACCTTTTCGTGATACCACCGCCGGGTGAAGACCTACGCATCCCGACTCCGCAGCAGAAGAGCATGTTGGCGGAGCTGCACAAATCATCGCCTGTGGCCCAGATGACTGGGCTTTTTGAAAAAGTCTTTCAGTTGGCCGAATAAAATTAGTGATAGTGGACGTCAGCTGTGAGTCTTAGTAACCTTAAAGTTATTTTAAATTACCATTCATGGAACTTTTAAATATTTATTGATATAAATAAAGATTTCGAGAATCTTTTTTTTAAATATTTTTATGATAAAAATTTTATTTAACTGAAAAAAAAAAATCTTTAAATTTAATTTTAATTTATTTTTTATACTACTGGCATCACTACCCCCAAATATCACCATTTGCCCATAGTAAATAATGGAGGAGTGGGAATCACGCGCACTGGGTTTTGTTGCGCTCGTCACTTCCGCCCAATCATAAGAGGTCAAATTTAAAGTCCAGACATCGTTTCTGCTATTACTACCATCTGTTCCCCCAAACATAACCATCTGCCCATGGTAAAGAATGCACGAGTGATAATAACGCACACTGGGTTTTAATCTACTTGACTTGTCGTCACTTCCGTCCAGTCGTAAGACGTCAAATTTAAAGTCCTGGCGTCGTTTTTATTATTACCATCATATCCTCCAAACACCAGCATCTGCCCGTTATAGAAAATGGACGAGCATTACGCCCACTGGGTTTTATCGAACTTGTTGTCCACTCTGTTTGATGAAGACTTTGAAGTGTTGGGTGCTTACGCGTGGATAGATAACCACATTGTCAGGTATCCTTCTTTAGAGCCCATATAGAACAGGAGCGTGAACCAAATCGATAAGAAAGACATTAAATCGATCATTCGTTTTCTTCAAGATTTTTTTTTTTAATGAATAATTTAAAAATTCTACACTGATTGTTTTTATGAGTATTGTTGTGGAGGAGAATAAAATTTTCTTTAACTTAAAAAATAATTAAAATGTCAATATAATATAGTATATACACTCAAAAAAAAAAAAATACTTGTAGTATATATATGTATTGTTGTGGAGGAGATTAAAATTTTCTTTAAAACTTATTAAATCATATGAAAGCTTATTAAAATAGCTTTATAAATCATATGAAAATTTAAAAAAACAAAGATGTATTTAAAAAAAAAAATATTAAAGTGTTCTAGAAAGTTTTACATGCAACACGCTCAAGCATTTCTCAGAACTCTCTACACTCATAAATCAGACAGACTAATGTCGTATCAAAACGAACGGGGCACAATATGCATTTATAATGTTCTATTTCTTGGGGGGGGTCAATGTTTCATAGAAGAGATCACTGTAACAAGAAACAACCCGTTCGAGTTTAAAAACACTATCGCAAAAATCTATTTTCTGAATCCCATGTTGATGATACTGATGTAAGTATGCATCTGTGCGTATCATTTCTTTCGACTTTGTTAGAATTCTATCAAGAGGCTCTAAAATAGAGGCTGAGTTTGATGCTACTGTACATGATCGTGTGTAGCCTCTCCATATTTTTTTGCTCGATACGCATTTCCAAGAAACATAATTTCTCCAAGTTGGCGTCATC
Source organism: Stramenopiles sp. TOSAG41-1 (assembly GCA_900128575.1). Lineage (NCBI taxonomy): Eukaryota > Stramenopiles sp. TOSAG41-1. The sequence continues at coordinate 6,294 of LT658800.1, read as the reverse complement.
AGCCATTTCGGTTTATGTAACAGAAGTGAATTCTGCACATCTGGGCCGTGTAGAAATGCGCATGATGAATATGATACAGGGAACCTACATGCCTTAAATTGCCTGGACAACTCTTTGTCCAATGCATTCCAGGAATCGTTATTAAATTTAACGCCATCTTCGGAGGTTTGCGGCACTGAACTTAACTCCACAAATGGAAAAGCTTGATTTTGGCTCCATAAATGTGGAATGCACTCGCTGTAAAAAATGCGTCCAGAAGCCAGAAAAAGTGATGCGATATCCCTTGATATTGATTTATTTAAATCATCCAAGTTCGGAGATAAAATTCCATTGCGCTTGCATATAGAATAAGCAGAATCGTTACGCAAAACAACGGTACCACCAGCCTCATTTTGTATAATGTGAGATAGAGATAGTATGCTATTCAAGCTTTGTACGGCAACCTCCCCTGCTTCAAATGGAAGTACAACAAAGTGAACAACCGGTATGGTCCTATAAATATCTCTAAGATCTTCATTTATTTTTGTGCCTACCCCCGAACCAGTGCCACCGGCGGCACTGGATACAATGTTGAAACCGCATAAACGATCCATACTTTCCACTTGTTTCCGAACTCTCATGGTTGCCTCTTCGGCAACAACTTTGTTCTTGGCGTCACGGTAACCGTAAGCCCAATTATTAGCAGCGCCTCCTTGTCGCACTACGCTGACATCATCTATTCCCGTATGTCTACCATTAAAGTATCTCCAATTTCGAGCCCTACTTCTAGCAAAAGTACTTGCTACCACTTTTGCCTCCGTATCGACTAAAATGGCCCTCGCGGTTCTATTTTCATCGAAAAATATGCTGTTTGGGCAGTCATCTTTACCTTGTTCTTCAAAAGACATGGACAGCTCGTCGAAAACCGTGTCTCCAACTTGAATTCCGCACTGCCCCACAAGCAACGAAACGGATCCCTCTGTTCGCATCATGTTCGATGCAACTGGAAATGGTGTAGCCGATTCCTCCTGTGAGCTCTTTTGGGATACGCGATACATAATCGAACGTGTCCTGAGATCATCGCCATCAGAGAGTAAGAGTGTGAGTACAAACACCATTATTATTGACCAATTACAATGATTTCAATTTATTATTATAATTAAAAAAAAAAAAATGGATATGGAAGAATCATCTTCTTTCTCTATTTCGTTCATCTACTACACTCTTCTGGATCAATAGAGTGCATTGCAGGCCTATTTCTATCGTAGTGATTAGTGGGGTTTTGTCTTAATCTATCATTTTAGTACAGGTGCTATTGCATAGAGGTATTTTACGTAAGGTGGCCTCGCGGGTGTTAGAGCCGACCTGAGTTATCCTAAGTAACACTATCACTATTAAAACGTAAAGTACAGCATAGGAATATAGTTAGTATGATGAATTGGAAGCGACGAATATGTTTCTTCCTCAGTCGATGTGGACCATTTATTTCTTTCCCTTCTTTTCCCCCATTATTATTATTATTATTATTTTATTATTGTTGTTATATATTACCACGCACGCGGCATCGCAAAATCTCCATGCTCCTACGAACGCAACACAAAACAAAAATAAGCTAATTCATGCGCATAGCCATTTGGCCCAACTTAGGCAACCAAGATAATTAGGGATAATTGAAGAGTTTCATTGCTCGCTAATTAGACTAACAAGAACCTTTACTCATAAGCCCAAAAAATAAAGTCCAGAGTTGTTTCAAGATGATGATGGCAGTAGACGAACCGATGGAACAACACGTTGCCACCATTACTACAGACCAAATACAAGCACAGGTGCAGCAAACAGATATGATGCAGAATGTCAGGCAGCAACAAGAAACTTTGGCCCCAAATTTTCCGCCAATGCAAGAGCAACCTGGACAAGCAGTCAATCTTGTAAAAAAAGAGATGAGGCGAATCAAAGTACCACAAAACCGCTTTAGTCCGTTGCGGGAGAACTGGGAAAATATTATGCGCCCCATAGTAGACCATATGCAGTTGTTAATAAGGATGAATACACGCACCAAAAACATTGAAATGAAAACTTCGGAACATACAACCGATCCTGATGCTCTACAAAAGGCGGCAGACTTTGTTTCCGCCTTTTTGATGGGCTTTGATGTACAAGACGCTGTCGCACTTTTGCGTATCGAAGATCTGTATGTGGATTCTTTCCAAGTGACTGACGTTAAAATGTTGCATGGTGATCANTTGTCNCGCGCCATAGGCCGCATTGCTGGTCAAGATGGGAAAACCAAGTATGCAATTGAAAATTCCACAAGAACTCGNATTGTGTTAGCNGATTCAAAAGTACATATATTGGGATCTTTNGCAAACATTAAACTNGCNAGAAACGCCATTTGCGCATTAATTTTAGGTTCTCCACCTGGTAAAGTCTATAACAGGATGAGAAGCGTCAGTAGCCGGATGAACCAACGGGGTTAGTTAGTACAGAATATTTAAAGAGAATAATGTGTATCTATAACTTTTATTAGGCTTAACTATAATTTAAAATGATTTTAAGGTTACACTATAATATTTTTTATACAAACTAATATTCATAATTATCATTTTGAGTTCTTCAACTTCTGACAGCACCAAAATGGAAGCTAACCCACGAATCAAAATTGCGGTCTGTCACCTTAGGTGTACCCGATGCATGTTTCTTTACTCTGCGGTCATACGCGTGAAATGCCGCCAGCACATACTTCGGGTCGTCGCTTTTGCAAAAATTCCTGACATGTCGAAGTCGAGAGCTTCCTTGAGCTGGATGTCTATCTTGGAAAGCACGGTCACTAAACATACCCTTTCTGCGAACCCGCCTAGCATTGGCGACTGTATCATGGTCCTTACCCATACGCATAAAACGACTTCTTGGCGGGCATTTACCATCACCGAAGATGCCCTTTGCTTGTGACGCATGTTTTTGATTTTTCTTATTTTTCACATACTTGACAGGTGACATTCGTTGCCTAGATATGACACGCTCAAGCATTTTCTCCTTTAACAGTATTGCAGCTGAAGTTCCACGAACATTTTCCCACGCCTCTCTATCTTTTTTCTCGTCCTTATCTAATTGATCTTCCGCCTGCTTGCGGTGCTTCACAATGTACTCTTGCCTTTCTTTTTCTAAGCGATGCGTCTCTTCCAACACATCTACTACATCCCCTTTTGCTATATCAACAGGCAGTTGCCCTAGGTTATTTCTTGCCTGCAATGCTTTTTCACCGCCGATTTCGTACAAATATCGGGCAGTCAAAGCATGGCCACCTACTGCCGCTAGATGCAGTGGTGTCATACCATATTTATTGGCTACCATTGCATCAATTCCGTGTTCCTCATATAAATATTTGACTCTGGTAACATCACCTTCTTGTGCCGCACGATGTATGGAAGAATTTTTCAGCAAACAGCATATCATATTGCATCGGTCGCGCACTTCATTCTTTTTGTTAAAATCTATTGCTCGACGTAGATTTTTTTGTGCTAAATTTAGTGGAACACCATGGAGTGGTGCTTTGATACCTATGTCTGCGCCCTGTTTCAACAGATCTTCGACAATATCCAAATGCCCTGCGTCTGCAGCATGATGTAATGCAGTCGTTCCATCCTGACACTGTGCGTTGATCCAACCCTTATTGTGTTTGTGCTGACTTAGCATGGCCATTACTGCCTTACGATCCCCCAAGCGGGCACATCGCGATAAATTCCTCGCAAATGTCGCTGAGGTAATCATCTCAGCTTTCTTTTTGCGCTGTAAGTCTAGTTTGATATGTTCTGCAGGAAACTTTTCTTTATATTTTTTTTCTGCCGCTTTTGTTGGCCACAGTACAGCTTTTTGGGTATCATCATCGACCTCTCGGAGCGATACCGGACACGGTACCGGAATTGATTGAGCAATGTCTTTCAGTTCATGCGAATAAGCAACACGCTCTGCGGCCTTCTCTGGTGACATTTGGTTACGCAGCATACGTGGAAGATCCGAGTTGTCTCTAGAGTGGTTGTCTTTATGTTTGGATTTTATAGCGCTGCCCTCTAAGGTCCTTAAAATATTTGAGGCGGCCTCGTTGGTTGAGAATGATTTCTTATTGCTATTCCACAAAACAACAGGCTCGTGAAGCTGATCATTAACCTTACTTTGGTCTTCCTTGCTCGAAGAAAATGAATGGTTTGCAATATTACTATCCAAAATCGAAATTGAAGGATCATCCCTATGCACTTTCATTGTAAGTCGCATCGTCACGCCAGTATCTAAAGATTGAAGGGCGCTCATCAAACGATGCAGCTGACCGGACTGAACCAAAAGCTGAATGTTCACGCCACCTTGGCTGCTACTATAGTCGTACCCTCTTGTCTTCATTTCTTCGCAAAATCTTCGAGCCAGTGTAGTGACAGCGCCAACGTTTTCCGGTGGTACTACCATAGAGCCTTGAACGAAAACCCCGGGTTGTTCAAAAATTTGATCATTATACGTAGAATCATCCCCCTGTTCGATGACGTTTCCAAGCACAGAACCACCGTTTTGAGACGCTACAGCCTCCCTAGCTGTCATGTATGGAACTTGCCTCTTTGGCTTCACTTCATGCAATGAATCTTGTAACCTGCGTCTAATTTCGGAGGGATTGTACGATTTCCTTTCATCGGTGTTTTTGCTCAAAGGTTTCAAAAATTTCTTTTGTTTATCACCAGCTGGAACAGTTGCGCGTTTTGCTGGGCCTCGTCGTCTATTCGGGGCAGAGGAAGGTCTTGCTCTATTTGCTGACTTTTTCAGGACAATTTGCTTATTTTCGTAAATTGGCGCGTTCGTTTTCTCCTTGTTTTTTTCTGCAATCATCTGCTTTGCTTTATTATGAGGATTGTTCTTATCTATGGTCTTGCCGCCACAGAATTTGGGCCGAAATGGCATGGGGCGACCAGAGAAACTCGATTCGTATGGTGGTGGGGGAACGTTAAAAATCTTTGTCTTCGGCACGTACTGAGTGCCTTTGTCAGTTCGATCAAGGGCACTTGCATATTTTGGCAAGTGAACAGCAAATTGATCAAACCATCTTCTGGTATATTTAACCTTTTTTTTGTCTTTGTATTCGTGTTCTCGACGAAGCTGCTTCGCACTCTTCGGTCTCAAGCTGATNACGCGAGCCTTNGGCTGTGTACTTCTGTGCGAATTTGGGCCAACTCCACTAGACGCATAAAGTAAATCTTGGATCTCTCGTTGATACAAAGGCACATGTGTTTCGTCCAGGCGATATTTCCTACTCCTTCTACGTCCCCGTCTAGGTAGCACCATAACATGGACACGTCAACATTAAAATGGCCCTGAGACTAAAAGCTGAAGCGAGGCTGAAGGCGCGCAGTTCATAGATCGGTGCAGCAAGGAGTGAATAAATAAAAAAAAAAAAAAAAAAAAAAAAAAAAAAAAAAAAAAAAAAAAAAACAACACACCACCATAACCACCAAAAAAAAAACGTACTACTACTATATAAATATACACACACACCACAACAACAACACACAATATAGTAAATAATAATGGTCGTCTACTAGCTACTACTACTACTACTAATAATAATCGTTTGGTTTTGCTATGACATCATGATAAACTAAGAGAATACAGTAGCTAGCTAGCAAGTAAGTATTTGCGCAATTTTAACGGTTTACAACTCTCTTCAAGACACTCTATCTACTCAACTACCACCGGTGGTACTGTAGGAGACCACGCTGCGCTTGAGTATACACAGCAGTGTACTGCAGTGTAATATATATTCAATATATGATAATATTATTATTAGCACTAGTCTAATATATATTTTAAGGTTATTACGAAGTGACCAGCTACCAGCTAATCTCTATATTACATGATATTGCGTGTTTGTTACTGCCATAAATAAATCGTCCTCTAAGTCCACGAATGCTGTCGGGTCGAATTCGCATAGTTTGTCCAAGATATAGCTCAATTCTGGGTAAAAAATTATTGGATCGGTAACACCGCCACCTTCCCTTTCACGAAGCCTAGAGCCACGGAATTCTCTTGCGTCATCGATCAAGACAACCCTTTCACGAAGCCTAGAGCCACGGAATTCTCTTGCGTCATCGATCAAGACAACCTGCACACCGTTTGACTTCCTGTGTACGTCAAAAATGAAATCGAGTTCACGCAATATTGGAGAATCTTCTTTTCCCCGGGCCGTATCAAGGTATGAATAGTGCCCGTCCAAAAAATACAAAATATTTCTTCCTTTCATGGATTTAAAGTCATCGAAATATCGTAATACATCGCCAGAAT
>LT658799.1:0-14077 GCA_900128575.1 Stramenopiles sp. TOSAG41-1 | reverse complement strand
TTCCTTCCAATGCGGTATTATCGTGTTACAGACCTGCATGGGTCAAGTACGTGCTACTGTAGTGTGTGTTGTTTTCTTCCTTCGCTGATTTAGGCCATCCAATTCCAGTCTGCGAAAGCCTCAACGACATGCAGTGTACTCGAGCACCTCCCCCTTTCCTTTTGGCAACGTAACAAAATGAAAGAAGAACTCAACAAAAAACAAAAAGTCCTGAACGCGACAGCTAAAAAATGGCAAATGACACTCCTGGAACAATCATTTCGCACGTGGGCAAAAACTGTGGTAGCACGGAAGCAGCAGCGAAAGGTGTTACTGCAGTACTTTTTGAATAAGGACAAAGCGCGTCTAAAGCTAGTACTGAAAGAATGGAGGCTGCAAACTCATAGTACGAGACGCAGACGAGCCAAAGAGGATCTAGACGAGGCTACGGACCGGGTGAATGAGGCTGAAGCAGAGAGAGAAACGTTGGAACAGGAAAGGGATGCTGCGAATGCAAAATTACAGTCCTTGAAAGAAGAATTAGAGATTGCGCAAAAGGAGCTTGCCGGTTTGGATGATGAAGCTGTTAGGGTACAACGCGAAATTGCCGAAAGCAAAGAAGCTGACCTTACTGCGGCGGCTAGGGCATGGGCAGACTTGTGTGATACGGCATGCGTGCATCAAATGAAAGCCCTTCGAAAGAAACTGGATGTTTTGGATGAGGACCCGTATTACGCTGATATAACGCTTCTAGCAAATGCACCATCGACAGTTGATAAACACGGAAAGATAACACGCATCGCCACCCTACCGCCCCATCCAACTGGCGAAGAAATCAATGCTATGGAAAAAAATGGAGTAGACTGGAGAAATGATCAAGAAGCTACTGTTCTGCATTTGCCGGTAGATCTCTTACTTTTAAGATGGGTGAATTTTCACCTGCTGCGAGCAAAATATCCTAAAATTGTTGAAAATTTCACGAGTGATTTGCAAGACTCGGAGGAAATTGCTATTGTGCTTGCAGCATGTTCGCAATCTCTCTCATCACCCATCGTACAAGAGCCATTGAAAAAGAAACTGCGAAACTACGACATTGAAGCTAGGGCAGAGGAGATCATACACCGAATCGCAAAGATGGGGGGTCCTCCCTTGATTGATGTTGATGACATTGTGTTGATGGTTCCAGACACCATACTTGCAACGCTATCATATTTTTTCTGTAATTACCCCCAACTGCGCCCAGATCCACTGCCATGGATTGTTGCAAGCGATGCACTGAATCGCGCTATGGAAGCTTGGTCAAATTTAAAGAAACAATGGCTGAGCAACGACACGGCCACCTCCAAATCTGGAGAAAAATTGAAAGCTATGAACGCTGTAGACGAGAAAACTATTCGCAAAGTTGGACAACAAGTTCTAGCCGCTTGTACTGCAGCAAAGCACGCCATTGAACGTCATGAACGAGCAACAAGATTGTACGAGCGTGTCCGAGTGCGTGTCAGGGATTTTGCGTGGGATGCAATGAATTCGCGGGGAAATGGCAGGCCAATTACACTTCTAGATCGCAGGTCACTGCGTGAGCGAAGAGCCTTCACGGAGCTTAGTGTAACCATTAACGAGAAGGGGAGGCATAAAGAAGGGACTTTGGCACACCGCTTCAGCCTGGAGAAGAATCCTAGGAAGGAATTGCAAGAGGTGATGGAAATACTCGCACACAACTACGAAGATCTAAAACGTGTCTATCGACACTACTGCAGCAGCAAGCATGGCGCCGGCGGCACAATGGATTTAGCCGAATTTGGGATGTTAATGTTTGACATCAAACTTCCACCAAAGATTTTTCCCGTATCCGCAATTGAAGATATTTTTAAGCTCACCAATCGAACGAGCGAAGCATCAGCTAAGTATGACTTGGAGCTGGAGGCACGCGAATACATCGAAGCGCTGCTTCGGGTAGCTAGTCGACTATACAGTAAGCAATCGGTTGCCTTCGGGGAGCCCAGCGATACACAAAATTTGCTGACGTTATCGGAACTGTTTAATGCCTTTTTGGAAAGTAAGTTGCTGCCATATGCGTGTAGGTCTGACGCGCATCGCTTCCGGGCAGAGCTGAAAGACGACTCTGTGAAAGGCATCTTTCGCAGACACCGTGATCAGCTGCAAAAATTGTTCAAAACTTATGCAAAGGGGGACGGTGCCATGGATACAAACGAGTTTTTAAAGTTTGTACGCGACCGTCAACTTATTAACAATTCGTTCAGCGAGGAAGAATTTTACAACGTATTTAACAAAGTTCAAGACGAAGAAGGGGCATTTCATGCCGCAGTTGGATCTTTGGGCTTAGACGAGCATGGGCACGATGAAGGGATCAAGGGATTTAAGCTTTCGTCAAAGCTTCGGAAACTGGATCAAGAGTTGAGCTATACCGAATTTCTCGAAGGTATTGCTGCTATCGCAATATATAAGGACCCAGATCCGTACGTTCCGTTGAAGCAAAAGATCGATACATTTTTGACACAAGACATTTTGTAAAGCAAAAGTGAAGTGCAGATGCGAAAAAGAAGAGGTATTCCAAAGCTAGAAAGGGAAAATTGTAAAATTCCACCATTTACTTTTGCACGCAAGAAAACACAGTTTGATGCAGAGGTCGTATTGTAGAGTATGACAATTTAAATTTTTTTTTCCAACAAACTTGATATATTTGTTAAAAAACATGTTTATATATACTTTAATAATATACATTCGTATGGATATATCTTTACGAACTTGAACCCACTTCGCTAGCCTTGGTGCTCCGCGCATATGTTATACTTGGCACATTTGCTTTGTAAGCACGACACCAGCTATATATGATGCGTCAATAATATTCCTCGTTCAAGTTCATCGTCACCTTACAGACATTCAAATGTACTCATGCTCAAACAAGTTGAGCCAACCGCTTCTGGCAACGACACGCGGCAGATTGACTGAAAGCCATGTTTAACGACGCTACATAGCAACTACTTATTCCAAGTCGCCGATTTCTAGTTTCTTCCCATACCTTTTCAAAACACTTTTATTATGAAGCATTTCGAATTGCTATGTTGCATCTTTTCCTGCATTTTGAACAAGGACCCGCTTGCCACCTGGATGGTCCCCTATGAAGCTGGTTACGTCATAAACTTTGCCAGCAACAATCAGCCAAGCGTCATCTGCCGTATTGTGTTTTGCTACTTCAGCTTTAGAGTATGTTGGCATTTTATTTCTTTACTTATTTCTTGTTTGCCTTTGTCGCTGTGAATCAGCTTCAGTGCACGTTCTGTAAACAGGTGTTGGATTTCCTCTCTCGGGGCGTGTACGTAACGTTTGTTATGTTATGGCGTGGAGGGGACGGCAGAAGTTGGACAGAAGCCAATCATCCAGGAGGAGTTGTTGCAGTAATAAGTAGGAGGAGTACACCGACTGTTATTCATAAAGCAATGTTATCGCCATATACATACTAGTTCAACTTTTCATTATTATTATTATTGCCAAATCACAACAATCGAGGCACATGCCATAGTGTACTGTGGTATCACTAACACACAACAATAGTGTTCCACTGTTTGTTATTACATTGTCATTAGTGTATGCTGAGTGCTCCCCCTCTTCTACAACGAGTCAGCATTGGTCACGGAATGGACCAACCATTCGAACTTGAGACTCACTTTGACGACGTTTCCGATCTTTTAAGGTAGTCCAATTGAAATTTATACTATATAAAAAAATACAGTACTAATACAATTCTATATAAATTCAACAGTATGAATCATGCGTAAGTAGACTGAAAGAAAAAACAAATAAATCGGCTCAGGGACAAGCTACAATTTAAGTACTAAGTATCAAATAAGATGTTATTTTTGTAATTTTGTACTTATTTTAATATTAAAGCAAACCAATTGTCCTAGTTCATTAGAAATTTCATTCTTTTTAATTGTTGACTATTAGTCCCATTCCCGTCGGAAAGGACTATTTTCAAGCATGATCAGTATTAAAGTATGGTTAATGTTTAAGGAAATGTTTCCTTTAAAATAGAACAGGGCGAAGTTCCTTCGAATAGGCTGACGATGGCAATACAATTTAAATTGCCATTTTATATCATTATTTATTATTGGTTATTATTTTATTAGGAGTAGTACTGTACTTCATAATATACGCTCTAATACTCTGACGTATACATACGTATACACACCACCAAACATCAACAACACACACAAATCATCTTCTCAATCATCAAATATAATGTATTATTATGTGTAGTTTGAAGAAGAAGCAATACGTAGTAGTAGTAAAAATGGTGTTGCCTTTGTTCCCATCCTTATTGCAGCTCCCAAAGCACGCACGAGGAGGTGCATCCCCTGTCGAGCACCACTGAGACAAGGGACCGCTGGGCAACAGTTCTAGGTCAGCTATTTAAATCCGTGCTTCTGAATACGCACCATGACATTGCAGGAGAACCAGAAGGTTCTCATCCTGGACGAGCACTACTTTGCTTTCTCGGCACTATTTACGGTTGGACTTCAACTGTCCTTCTTCGCCGTTGCGTACCTGTGCAAGTTCGATCTGCTCACGGACTTTGCGGCTGCACTGAACAAGTGCATACTTGCAATATTGACACTTATACTTGGCGGTACATTTTACCCCAGACAAATCGTGCTGACAGTGATGTTGCTGCTGTGCCGTGTCGAGCTTGGGCTTTTCTTGCTGTATCGTGTGTGCTCGCGTAAGAAAGATAGCAGATTTGACGAACTGCGTGAAAACTTTTTCGCTTTCCTAGGATTCTGGGTTTACCAAATGATATGGGTCTTTGCGACGATTGCGCCCGTGATATTTGTGAATGGAGACAATCTTAACCCAGCATGGAATGCTCTTGACTACATCGGATGGGCTTCTTATGTTGTCGGTTTTGTGTCGCAAGTGCTTGCTGACTACCAGAAGTTTCAGTTCCGCAAAGACGCCAGCAATAAAGGCATCATATGTCAGGTCGGTATCTGGAAGTACAGCAGGCATCCGAACTATTTCGGAGAAATTATGATTTGGATGGGGATTTTCATTGGCACAATTCCTGTGATTGTAGAATCCAATAGCAGCGGCTTGGGATGGTTCACAATTATTTCCCCCTTGTTTTCAGTATTCGTACTTCTATTTCTCTCTGGTATACCGTTTGCGGAAGGCAAGAACTTGAAAAGGTGGTACGACCTTCCAGATAATGGAGCCGCATGGGAAGAATACGCCCGCAGTACTGCACCTCTGATTCCTATGCCATTCCGCTCGATGTATAGAAATTTTCCGCCTATTGTGAAGAAATTGCTGTGCTGCGAATTCGACATGTACAAGTACAACCCAGCAGATGCTGGTTTGATAGACGATAGCAACAATGCGTCTGGGCAAGCAAAGACAAACCCGTCGTACGGCAGTGGCGATGAGGGAAAGACGCAGTGAAGTAAAGAGAAAAATTTTCTTTTTTAAAAAACATACAGCGTAGTTTGATTGCAAGATACATTTTCATATTTTTAAGAAGAACTCTGCTGTTGGGTTCGTTTCTTCATCTATGTAGTAACTTGTTTTTGGAGTGCGTGCCTAAATGCCTTTTTCACTGTTGCGGGCTGTCTAAGGAAATGTAAAAAGTCAAGTGAAAAATTATCTACCGCTGGGATACATATAGAAATACTCATATTTAAATAAGATATATATTGTGCATTTTGCTAACTCTACTCCTCTACTATCACCTTAAATTGGACTTGAAAATAAGAAAAGCATTGAAAGTTGATATTTCTGCTGGTTGGATTATTGTAATATTCACTGTTTACATTACGCTCACTTCTTTATGCATATTCGGCTTTATGACTTTGAGGCTTCCACTTTTGCTAACCATTTCGTAACAATCTCGTGGCTTTTGATGTTTCCATGCAACTCCTTTAGCACCGGATAATCGTCCAAATACGAGGCTGGTACGAAGTCGAAGTTACCAGACATTAACGATCCAGTAAAAAAAAGGATTGCCAAATCGGCGATACTGAAATTGTTCCCGCAGGCCCACTTTCCTTCAGCTGCTTGGACTGCTTTCGAAATAATACTCATATATGCCTTCATTTTTCCTGCAGCATATTCTTCTCGAGCTTTTTTTTTCTTTTCTGGATCAGAATCCTGAGGAGCGTTGGCCATCATTTCGTTTGCAGTCTCACAAATCATGTCGCATGCGAGTGCGTCGACCGGATTTTCGGGGTATAATCCCGATAGTTTGCCTGCATAGCGTAGTATGGAAATACTTTGAATGAATGTTCTGCCATCAGCCATTTTTAGAACGGGCACACCGGTAGGAAAATGCCCTTCTGCTTTTAACTTTTGATATTCAGGAAACTTCAGCCTGTTGTCTTTAAAGTCGACTCCGGCGTGGTTTAAGGCGCAGCGAATAGAAAACGCTCTTCCCCCTAGCCCAAAGTCAAAGTACGTAAGTTCCATCTTGTGATCCAAATAAGAGATATAAATGATTATTATTTATTTCTGTGCTAGGTTTTTTGTTTGGTTGATGTATTTTCATTTTCTAGTTCCGTTGAGACAGTCAGACAGACAGACACGACAGACAGATACAGACAAGGAGGTGGTTAGACAGAACTTCGTAGTAGAGTATAATAAACAAGTAGAGTAGCCATCAATAATAGTATAATAATAAGTAATAAGTGACATAGTATTATATAGAATAACAATAGCTTTACACTTCACGACATAGGAGAAGATATTGTTGTTGTTGACACGAATGAACGGCCTCCTTGAGAAAGACAAGCATTAAAAGGGACACAGCACACAGCAAGGCGCAATTCCTGTGATTGTTTGTATGCCTAAACTTATCCCAAATCAACCAGTTGCCACTTTCACCAAGACCAGTTTACTGACCTTGTTCTTCTTCTTCTTCAATTCTTGGTTTGATTGTTATTGGTACAGAATGTGACTTGAAGCGCTCAACAACAAATCTTTCTTTCCCCCTTAACTCAACATCATTGGTAGAAAGAAGTTTGGTAAACTTGGAGGACAGCTCTGCATACTCTCTTACGAGAAGCGCTAATTCCACTGGTGTCATTCCAAGATTAAGTGTAGCGAGACTCTGTATTTGCAGCTTCTCAATATCTTTAAGTTCCTGTGAAGTCATTCTAAAATCAATGGTATAAAATGATGTGTCTTGTAAGCTTCTAAACAAGATGCCTATGTAGTAAACCATACTTCGTCTGTATTCGTTAATAAAAGTTGCATTTTTTTCCAGTGTATTCGCATGCCGGCAGCAGTCGTTCCAATTGTAGTAGCTATGAAGCAACGCAGGAATGACGGTGTGAATCGTAAAACTGAGCATTGCGCCTGCATGGTTCAAATTTTGTAAAATAGATACCATGCTTGGCAAACAGCCAAGTCCTGGCAGGTTGTTTTTCTGCCTATATTTAAGGGTGCTTGATAGCTGGACATACACATTGTTTTTTTCACTCAGACCGTTTCCTTTTCCGTTGTCGACGGCTGCGAAATATATGGGGTGAACATACTTCTTAGGCGAAGATTTATCCTCCTCGAATACGTTTAATATGGATTTTAGTCCTGCGGGGTATAAAAAGGAGCCTACATAATTTAAAATCTCGCTTGGCAGGGTCAAATATTCCGATAATATCGCTGTAAGCTCATGCTGCTTAAAGCGCAAAAATGGTCTGAAATCAAAAAACTCGAGGAGAAGCCGTGACAAAGAGCTTTTATAAAAACGAAGTTCATCTTCAAGTATTGGCATGACAAATTTTGCCTGTCGTTGTATCAAATCTCGTTTTTTCATCGGCGGCCATTTTGCTTGCACCCAACTGCTCACAAGATACGCCGCTGTCAAATCCTTCAGCAATCTATTGTCGAGGTCCTCATAATTCTTCTTCAATAGCTTAGTTTGCTTACGTGTCAGCGCCAAACTCTTTCCGGAAACCTGATTGGTGAAGTAAATCATCGCGTTAAAATATTTGGATCGTTGAAAGTTATATTTATTTGCGCCTTGATCGCGCAAAAACGTGGCCATTATCTTTGGTTTGCATTTCGTTTCGGTTTACGAAGGCCAACGGTAGTTCGGCTCGCAAGACAAGACGAAGATACGAGACTCCAGGATAGGAGGAGGAGATAATAGAGGAGAGAAGAAAGAAGAAGAAGAAAGGAGGAAGAAGAAGAATGAGAGATATGATGAATGATGGAGGAGGATGTGCATAATAAATAATAAAGTAATAATGATAATACACACACTACACAATTACACAATAAAGTTTATGGATGGTTTATGTCATTACTTACTAAGGAAATAGCATAGGAAAAGGAGTAGTGCGGGTCTTCGTTCTCTACCACTACTACACAGTACAACGCCCACACCATTATTTGGCATTAATTATTATTAATTTTATTTTTTTTATTATTATATTATATATATTTTCAGTTCCCACGAGGTGCCATGCTACTTCTGAATTTTGCCAAAGGGGACATACCCACAGTTTCTCGTTGTAAGTGCTCGAAGAGTTTACGGTGGGAGTGTTTTCGCTGTATGCTCGGGGCATGCGGCGTCAATGGTGTATCTTCGCATTGGTCACCGGTCAACGTGGTGGCTAAGGCGTCGTCGCCGATGCCACTGAGGCCATCGCCACCATGATAGAGCAGCTCTGCATCACTTGAATTGTAGTATTTCGAGTCAATCATGTTCTTTACTGTTTCCTCTGTAATTGTGGCTAAATTTTCTTCTACCCCTGCCTCGAAATTGTGCAGTCCAGTACCAGGCTTTCGTTTTTCGTTCAATTTTCGCTGGTTCTCGGCAACATCCACCAAATGGTGCTGTACATATTTCGATACGCGCCTGGACATGCTCTTTTCAGGCCAATGCTCGAAAGACGTATTTTTCAAATCCCATGGGGGTGGCCTTGGCTTTAGTTCTGCTTTGATTTCTGTGGTTTCTATAGGTACGTGTAATTTGTTCGCTTCTTGCCTCTCTAAGATCTGGTCGTATAACTCAGCTGCTCTTGTTTTCTCCAAGTGCAACTGCCGCATGTCTTCCTTATCCTGTTCTTCGAGATGTTTTTCAATATCGGTCTCGTTTGAAGAAGTTTCGCCTGCCCTTAAATGGAGGTCGTCGTGTGGTTGTGTGTGCTGTTTGCCTTTTGGCTGTGGTGCATTTAATTCCACCGTTCGCAAAGCCAAATCATAGGCCTCCCTCAATATCCGGGGTGATGTAGATAACGGGTTGTATCTTGTTGTAATTTTCCTCCCATTGGTATTGAACGTCTTTTTCCTACTCTTCTTTCCTGTGTACTTTGGTTTCGGTTTAGTGGGATGCATGTGTTGTGCTTTTTCTAGCTCTTCCGTATAGTCATCATATATCCTCATTGCGCGGCGCACCTGTGCGTCTTTAATCTTTTTTTTTAATCGAGCATTTCGCTTCTTTGCTTGGAGCTTTGATGATTTTGCACTAGCTGCGCGTCTTTTCGCGGCCATGATTCTATTTCTCCTAGACATCCACAGTGTACGCTTCTTCCTCTCCGTCATGTGCTGGCTTGCCCTATTCTTGTTTTTCGACACTTGATCACGAAAATATTCTTTCATTTTTTTGTACCTATTGGAGTATTGATGCCGATGGGTATAACCAACATCCCCCGATGCTTCCTCCGAAACCATGCCGATTGTATTGTCATCTTCGTAAGCAGAGTTCAAAAATGAAGTGTCGTTTTTTCTCGAAAGACGCTTCTCTATCTCGGCGCGTTTCAACTCTGTTTCCATCAGAAGCATTGCTTTACGTTTCTTCACCAGCCTCTCCCGGAACTTGGCTACTCTTTTTTTTTGCATTACTTCACGCTTCGTCTTACGCAAAGTTCGTTGCATTATGGATTGTATTTCATCCTCACGTCTGCGCAACACTTCCACACTCTTTGTCTGGTCGTCCCCGGGTAAGATAACGCCTATTAGTGCTGATCTGGGATCTTTTATATCGCCGTTAAATGTTGTTTTTTTATCGTCGTCATTCGAAACGTGCCATAAACATCCAACGCCATCGCTATTTGCCGACTTCATTAATGTTTTTTGGTCGGGTAAAGAGTTTTTATCGCAAATAGTAGCTCTTATATAAGCGCTCAAGGTTGTACACGGCCCAGACTGTCGCCACTGATTGGTTATTTTTTCATAATAATCGCCCTTTTTTACAACAATAAAATTGCACAACAAATCAGATGAAACATTTGACCTATTTATAAATAATCTCAAATTCAAAACGTAGGGATCGTAGATTTTTTCTACAACCTCATGCCCAGCCGCATCTTCAAAAGATTGGCTATTGTTCGCCAGTCCATATGCAAAGCCGTATTGAATGCAAAATACTATTAAACTAGTTGCAGCGAGCCGGAGTCCGCGGTCCTTTTTTTCCATGTCCCGTGAAATGATTTCTAGGTGTTTCGGACCAAACAAAGATGCTATAAGATGCAAATACTCCCTGTCTAATTTTTCATTCAAAGTAGCAATGGTACTGTTCACGTCAATGTAAAGCATATGGCGGTCTCGAGGAAATAATTTATGTCGCTCAAGAAGCACTAGAGTTTCCAGCTGCCTCTCTATGTTATCAAAAGCATACTCTCCATGCTCGATGGAATCATTATCTTCCTCCCCTGAGTCATCCATTCGACAATAGTGCCAAGCACCGCTGTTGGCCTGAAAATAATGTACAATTCAGCGTGTCAGACGTCGACAATCTAGTGGCCGGCGACGCCTGCATTTGCAACAACTGTTTGTGTTTTCCTGTTGATTGATAATCATCAACATATATCGATTGGCTTTTTGTTATACATTTTCTATTATTGTTTGTTAAAATACATGTAGTAGTAATAATAATATTATAAAATGTAAAGTCAGTATACATCATCATACCGAACTGCAGCAGTTTTGTTATTTTTTAACCGCTGCGTCCTTCATCTCATATTATTGAAATTGGATAATTATGTATACAGTTGATACGTACTAAATGTCAGGAGAAAGCCATCATTAGTACTAGTACTCGTAGGGCTATTAGGGTGGTGGAAGTGGCTATTACTTACTATACTGAGTATTCCTACTTGTAGTGCTCGAGGAAGATCAACCAGAACAGACATTTGTTATCCATTCTAATGCAGCAATGACACATTGGCATTTCAGTGCTGTTCCCATGCTAATGCAGCACTCCAAGGGGCATTCCAATGCTGTTCCGATGCTAATGCAACACTCCAAGGGGCATTCCAATGCTGTTCCCATGCTAAGCAGCACTCCCAGTAGAAATGCAATCCTGTTCCTATGCTAATGCACCACCAACATAGCCAATCCTGTTCCTATGCTAATGCACCACCAACATAGCCAATCCTGTTCCTATGCTAATGCACCACCAACATAGCCAATCCTGTTCCTATGCTAATGCACCACCAACATAGCCAATCCTGTTCCTATGCTAATGCACCACCAACATAGCCAATCCTGTTCCTATGCTAATGCACCACCAACATAGCCAATCCTGTTCCTATGCTAATGCACCACCAATACTGCCAATCCTGTTCCCATGCTAATGCAGCACCAACATAGCCAATCCTGTTCCTATGCTAATGCAGCACTCCCAGAGAAGAAAATGAAGAATACAATCTAAATCTCCTCACTATTGCTATACCGCTGCTAGCAAAGGAATGGAAATGGTCGTTCATTTGTTCTTCGTTTAATTTGTTTTTCCTCATCATGTCCCATTCTCTTTCGTTATAATTTACTCCACATCCTTTTCCCTTCCTTTTCCCCTCTTTCTTGAAGTCATCTCACTATTAAAATATATACATACACATAATCATTCTCTATTATTAGTAATGTTATTACCATTAATTTATTATATATATCCTCCTCTTTATAATCACTTACCATATAGCATTAATTAATAATTGATGAGATGTAATTATAATGTAATAAATTAATTAATGATGTAGTAGAATGTAGTAGTATGTGTAAATATCCTCCATCAGATCGTCGTGGTCCGCATCATTGGGCGAGTGCGGAGCTCCACCGAACATTTTGCCAAGGACAGATCAACGCTGCATCTCGTGAATCGACAAGCAGTGACGCACGAACCTTGATACTACGCCCCGGATACACTCGCCAAGAAACCAGGGCTTGCGCTATGGGAAACGCGTGGGATGGACACGGTGGGATGACGTAAGTACAACACGGAAAGACACACGCTTTACGCAGGTTGAGGCACTAGTTGCCTTGCCTGTCAAAGGCAATCCTTGACTTCAATACGATCGCACGTACTAACCAATACTTCTCTTTTTCACGCGTTGGCATTGATTTCATGCCATTTCGAATGCAGCACCTACAACGTTCACGATGGACTGGAGGAAGCAATGATACGTGGCTACCGCAGTGGCTTCTTGACGGACGTGGAGTATGATCAGCTGCTCGACTACAAACCACCGCAAGAGGGCGAGAACCCCTTGAACGACATTAGGCTAAATCTGCAGGAAACCGATTACGGTACCTTTTTGGGGGACTATGAAAAGGAGCTCAACAAGGAAGCGCTGAAGCGCAGGATGCAGGAGAAATTAGCAGATGAGTTTCAGTACATTCGCTGCCTGGCATCGCCTGAACTAGCGAGGTTCCTGGACTTTGTGGCCTGCAAGTACATGATTGCGAACGTAATTACAGTTTTGAGGCAGGGAATCAAGAACAACGCCAACATGAACCAATTTATGGAGCAAGGAGACAACTTCAACCCCCTCGGTCGCTTCGATGACACGGTATTCCGCAGTTTGCTCAACGTGGAAAATTCCGCGGAAGGGATTGCGGAGCTGTACCGCACGGTCCTGCTTGATACCCCGATCGGCCCTTACTTCGGCAAGGTTGTGGAAGCTCTTGGAGGCGGGGATCTAAAGTCACTCCTGAGCGAAACTTCTTGGGATGTTGTGGAAATGTTGCTGTACCGTTTTTACCTGGAAGATTTCTATGCTTACTGCCAATCGCTCGGGGGGGAGACTGCCGTTGTCATGGGAGAAATTTTAGAACAAATAGCCGACCACCGTAGTATTTCCATCACATACAACTCTGTCTCGCCAGGTGCCATGCGCGGTGCAAAGCTGTACGCGCAGCCGAACCACCACGTAGATCGCGCGATGCTCTTCCCAACATTTGGATCGCTGTATCCGTACTTGCTAGAAAAACACCAAGCAGGGCGCCGCGTGGGATTCTTCCCTATCACGCAGCTGGGCGAGCTCCGGTACTCTTTGTCCCAGTTCCCCCAGTTTAAGAACCTCAGTTTAGAGCCCATCATGGAAGGCCGCGATGCGCCCGTGAATGGCAGCCTGGACGACTTGTTCAAGGAGCAAGAGATACGTCTTTGCGAACTCGCCTTTGAAGGACAATTTCACTACGGAATGTTTTATGCATACTTTCGCCTAAAGGAACAGGAAATTGATAACGTGGAATACATTGCCTACCTGACGATGCTTGGAGATATTAACGACCAGACGAAGAAATCTGTTCACAAAGTTTTCTCGAGTTCATCGCCTTGGCGACGAAGCAATCAAACGTACAAGACGTATTGCAGTCAGCAGTATTGAACTGTCGGGTGAAGTTTTGCATTTGCACTGGGGTAGTGTGTTTATAAGAATATGTCTTGTGATATATTATATAGTTATATACGTGTATATTCGTCTTGGTATTTAAATCAAAAAAACTCTCTCTCTCCCTTTTTACACTTTCTACCCAAACACACACGCGCATGTGTATTGCACTTGCCCTAAGGGCTTTGCTTCACACAAGTATTATACTCGTGTACGAATATTATTACACACTGACGCCCTACTGCCTAAACGCGAAAGATCAAATTCATAGGCAAATGTAATATTATGTGCTATGACATTTTAATCGAAAGTCCGCCGAGAATCGTAGAGGGAAATGGAAGGTGTCTTGTGATACAAAAGCGGCAACGCCAAGCTCCTCGTGCTACGAAGGCGCCTGCCTCGAAGGGCGTGCCTTGGGGGGTTTCATTGTATATTTAAGCATATTTACAAACCCTTTGTTTGGGTTAATGATG
>LT658798.1:0-14081 GCA_900128575.1 Stramenopiles sp. TOSAG41-1 | reverse complement strand
AGAAATGGACGTTTCACCGCAGAGTCTAGATGAATGCCCAAAGAGAATTAGTATTCCTTTAGCCGGACCAGGTGCAATGGAAGGGATAGATGGTGATGTGAATAGTGTGACATCAGGCTGGGGTAACGATAGTATACTTTCCCCGAACATAGAAAATAGACCTTACATACAGTTTGAGGCTTGTATTTGCCCATCCATTGCTTCATTGCACGAAATTGAAAAGAAAGACCAGGAAGCAATAAAAGAGCGCCTGCGTTTACGGGAGGAGTTACGGGTACGCGAGCAGCAACAACAATTAATGAAAGAGCAGGCAGAAAAGGAGGAAATGAATCGCCAAAAGCTACGAGCAATTGACGAGGCCAAAGCTAGAGATGATGATCGAACTGAAATTGAGAACAAAGATCACTCCCTATCGAAAGAAGATGTTGAAACAGTAAAATCGCTAGTCCAAGCCATAGTATCTACAGGTGAAGATACAGTGGTAGCACATGTCGATCGCCATGGAACTAAATTTCGAGCCTATTTATCCTTGGCTAAGCTTGCTCGCGAAACAAGCATGCTAAGGACCTTGGTTGGCAGGCAGATGTATGGAGGTGGGTTGTCTATGGCATTGGCCGATCTTGCGCACAAAATGGAAAGAGTGCGTTGTGCAGCAGCAGCTTTGTTAGCATCTTTAGGACACGATGGCCATGAGCGAAATATGAGGCTTTTAAAAGCCCACTCAGGTTTTCAAATTGACGACATACATGTTTTCTGGGTCCCTGAAAGTTTACGAGATGCTTACTTGGATGCCGGCTCACGTCTAACAGCAGATGCTGCCCAACGGGAACGCGACGGGAGACGTAAAATAGACAAGCCCTCGTGGTGGCCACCAAGCGAAAAAGGATTTGTAGAATTTTTGAGGACAAAACTAAGCCGTGCTTTGTCTAGAAATGTCGGAGCTCTTGACGATAGAACATTCTGCGATCATACTGACGAGAATAGCCCAGTCCAACTTATTTGTTTTCCACCTGCTAAACCATTCATGAAAGATGTTCCAAAAGGAAAGGGAATGGCGTGGTTTCTATCTGTTTTACAAGAGCAACTTGAAAAAGGTAATATGTTTGCATTGCTTGAAGACTTAAAAGAAAATCCACTATCTGTAGGACCTAGTGTTGAAGATTTCGAGGATGTGCTAATGCAATACGAGTTTAGACAAGGAATCAATGATAATGATTTTCAACGTTTCGTTTCAATTTTCATCCAAAATGAAAAAAATGTGGTACCAGGTGAGAATGATGGAGTAGCACCGACACTGGTTAACCTAGAAGAAATGAAGCGAGCTTTGAAACCACAAAAAATGAATCTATCATCAACAGCAATAGACAGTGATGATGGACATAAAATTGTGCAGAAAACAATGTTGCTGCTACGAGATTTGGCGCATGGGGGTACGAGTACAAACTTAAATGAACTCTCTAAGTCTGGTCTCGATCGTGTATATAATATGATCGACTTGAATGAGGATGGCACAATAGATACTAATGAGCTGTTGCTAGTTTTGAAAAATTTTGTAAACGATCATAGAGAGTTCAATGATATTGAAAAAGCAGCTTTACTTAATAATTTCGACATGCCTAGAACTGGAAAAATAAGCCGAGAAAATTTTGAAGATAAGATATTGACTTTTCAACCATTTGATGCAAGCACTATCGATAGCATAAATTTATTTAAAAAATTAGCAGATGAAGAGACTGCAGATCTTGATGCAAACATAATGGATTGGATGCCAGATCCAAGAACATATTTGCTGGGAATTCGCATGCCCACACAGCAACCACAAGGTGGTATGGACGACGACAATAATTACCTTCGCGACAAAAACGGTCGAGCCATTTCGTCGAAGGCCTTCATTCTTGGTGAAAATGAGCCTAACGACGGTGGTGCGACCGCAAAAGAAATCGCTGACATCGCACGTCTTCGAAAATTATTCCAGCGCCTAGATATAGACAAAAAGGGATCAGTTCCGCTAGACATGTTAAAAAACGATGAGGTATTTCTTGAGTTATTTGGACGAAAACAAACCGCATCTTTACTCATCCATTTTAAAAAACTATCATCATCTATCAAGTCTAATCGCATGCAAGGCGAAGGATTGGATGCAAAGGAGTCAACACCCGCGACTTTGCAATCTACAAGCATTACTTGGGAGCAATTTTTGGATTACAGGAGATTTCTAATTTTTACAGAAAATTTGAGGAAGCAAAAGGAGGAGGAGGAAAAATTTAAAACGCAACCTGTCCAGCTTTTTGTCTTGAAGCCAAAGAATGGTTTGCCACGATTCAAAGAATCAAGCATTCAGAAACTGGATGAAGTTGTCGTCAACACAGAAGCAAAGAATACCCCTCAATTTCCACGTACATATGTGAAGGTAAAGGTTTACGGTGAGCCAAAAACTCAAGAAATAAGGTTTGATGTAGTTCTCCGTCCGTCTGATGGTTCGTTATACAGGTTGAGGCTTCCAATGCATACAATTATGGATACTAGAGATGTGTCTAACGGTGCCAGCGATGACGTCAACAAAAAGCACTTTACTCTCGAAGATGTGTTCACTTTGGAAAAGAAAACGGTAGAGCCTTTTATAAAACGAATGATGCTACCAAAATTTCACGTCCACAAAGGGGATGAAACCATAAAGCTTAAAGACACCATCTGCAGTGATACAACTACTTGGTGCATCAGAAATGGATACTACCTATTTAAACAAGTCCGCAAAGGCAAGGGCATTTCACTGGTGTTGAAAATGAGAGATCCACATATGATTGCGATGCAAGGGTTATCTATTGCTCAAGAGCTATACAAGCAACGTCGCCTAAAAGAGCTATGGGATGTTCTTCAAGAAACAACTCATCACATAATTCGATCATGCCCTGTAAGTGCTGCGCGAACAATAATGGAAACAATAGCTTTGGATAAGTTGATTTCTGGTTACAAAAAAGCCAAGGCAATATATGTCAGAACGTTCAAGATCGTAGACAAAGAGAAACGAATGAGCAAACAAGCAAAGGCGATATTTCTTATGCGTGATAAAATTAGGGCATTTAGACAAGATTTCAAAAAGGCAGTTGAGTCTGGGAAACGGCGGCGTGTAGGTTTTGAGGAAAATTCAAAAGCTATACAAATTGAATCTGCACCAACATATGTCGAGCGAAAAATAAAACAAAAAATACGAGACCAGAAACGTTTAGATAAAATTGTGTATGGCAATCGCACTCAAATAAAGAAATCCGTTACAAATAGACTTGATCATCTGCAAGCTATTTCTAAAAAACGCGAAGACATTTTGAAACAATACAGGAGAAAGCAGGTCGAAATTGAAAAGAAACGTCAAAAAGAGTCTTTCTTGAGCAAACAACGGGACCGCGCAGAAAAATTACAGCTTGATCGACAAAGGGCGAAGGAAGAAAGGCAATGGATGCTACAAGAAAGGCGACTCCGGCAGAAACAAGCTGCAATGCTAAAAAAAGAGAAAGCTAGACTAGCAGAAGAACGAAAGCAGAAGAACGTTCTCAATGAAAAAGCTAGAATTGAGAAGCGCCAAGCCCATTTGCTGTCATTAGCAAACGCTGAAAAAGCTGTTGTTGATCCTAAATTTAGCACTAGTAATATAGATGACAACAAGCACCACGTGAAAGCCAATTTTAATCACGCACAACTGTTGAAGTTTGGCGAAAACATTGCAAACCAGCGGAAAGCTTTAGGTGTGCACAATGACCCTCGTATGAACAATGCACAGCGATATGGATTTTCAGATACGTCTAATACTGATTCTAGCGAAAATATAAAACATGAATTATTTGTTGATGAAGAATATAGTATTGGTTCTGTCGCGGAAGAAAATGTCAATGAAGCAAATCAAGAAGTCCAGCAGCCACATGTGCAGCCATCATATCGCGAGACTTTTATCTCAAAACAAGATGAAAAAAGCGAAAGGCAATATCGGACACAAGTAGATCAAGCACAATCCAACACAGATTTACAAAATGAAAATACTATAGTAGAAGGTACTATAAACGACGGAGAAGAGGAAAAAAATCAAATTGATGTAGATCTCGAGGAAAAAAAAAGGCTTGAAAAAGAGAAACGCATGCAAGCGAACTTGGCAAAATTTAATATGATGGTACAAAATGAACAAATCATGGAAGGGAGTGGAGGTAACAATGGAGAAGAAAACACTCAAATCAATGTAGATCCTGAGGAGATAAAGAGACTCGAGAAAGAAAAGCGCACGCAGGCGAACTTGGCAAAATTCAACATGGATATGCAATTAATGGGCCAAAATATGCAAGATTACTACTAGCTGACGATTTGAAAAAGTACAAGGTTGTCTCAAAACTCGCTCACATAAGATCTACTCGCAGGCGAAAATCAAGATCATTGTCCTTGCTTTTGAAGGAAGTACAAGTTTGCATAGCCCACTGGGTAAACAAAATCACTATATTTTTCAAAGTGCGTTTAATCTAATTAAATATTTGTATTACAAGCTTTTGAAAGAGATGTTCTCTGATTTTAAAATTTCTGGGGTAAATATCACACATAATGCCTATGCGATTTCTTTATCTCTTTTTGTTTCTTATTCTCACCTTTTAGTTTCTCCAACTTCAATTGCGCCAATCTAGCCCGTTCCATCATTTCAATCCATTCCTTAAGTATGTGATGCTGTCCAGCTTCTGCCCATTGTGCAACAGTATTCCCATCTCTGTCAACCTCTGCTGGCTTCCAGCCGAATTCAAAAAGTGTCCGGACGATTTGTTTATCTCCATTGCTGGCAGCACCATGCGCAGCCGTTTCATGATAAACCGGCCTTTTCGCGTTTGGAGTGTAGTAATCTTCTCGAACCTTTTGTTGTATAACTTTATAATAAGGAGGTTCACGCATGAATGCAAGCTTCTTTTTATGTCTTAATGCATGTTCAACAGCAGTTTCGTCTCTCTCGTAAACTGCAGCGTAGTATAAAGCCTTATCTTGGTTTTTCATTGGCGGCGGTGTCTTATGCATCCTTTGAACAATGGAGCCATGTAATATGAACACCAACCTTGTACATCAAGCTATATGCAAGCCCAAAATGGTCTTTGTCTCTGGCGTATTTAATGCCGTATCACGTTGGAGAACGAGGATGTCCCCTGTACCGATAACACGCTGCCTGAAGATGTTAATGTGTCCTTGCCTCTATAAAATAATTTATAAATATTATTATTATTTATTTAATATTTTTTATTAATAATTTATTTATTATTATTATTATTTATTATTATTCATTATTAATGTCCGTTGTTGTCACCACCATCACACCAATACAATACTACCCCGGAGTGGAGAGAGCTATTCTCATCTTGAAGATATTAATTTTCGGGAGGAAAGTGAGGGAGGTAGAATAATATGATTTAAATTAATAATGCTATTTCTATCCTGTACTTTATGTTTTAATAGTGTGTACTGTTGTTATCTTTAATTCAGATTGGCTTCGTTGGACCCTATTATTGTTATTAGACTATTATTATATTCTTATTCGTCTTCAAAAAAAAAGAAGAAAAAATATTAATTGAATTAATTGTGATAATAATAATAATAAATAATGATTGCTGTCTCACTGCCGTTGGACCGACAAAGAAGACAACAATACTAAATACCCGAGTCGTAGCCCGGCAGCCTTACGTCTTTTGCAAGCACGAGCACAGCTCAGAACCGCCGCCCATTGCACCAACCACCGCCCATTGCAACAAGCAAATGGCGGCAGAAACCAAGTATAGCGTATTGCCCTTGGACCTGAAGAGCGACCAAGGGGAAGAAAAGCAAACAGTAGTTCACCCAGACTTGGGTAAGTTGTCTAAGTTGGAAGCATCGTTCATTCCATCATCTGTGCGGAAGGAGTGTTTCAACGGCGAATTGCCGCCAGCCCCTTTGAAATGCCTAGTTGAGGCAACCGTTTTGCTGGCCGATATATCTGGATTTACAAAACTTGGTGAGAAATTAAATGAAGAACATGGAGATGCTTCAGTTGAAATCTTTGCCTCCCAAGTTAGTGCAGCTATATCCGCATTAGTTAGTGTCGTTCAGCAATACGGCGGGGAAACAGTCGAATTTGCAGGAGACTGTTTGATATGTTTATTTACTTCATCCTCAGAAAAGAAAAACAATGGCGATGGAGAAGAGGATTCTGATGGCGACGATGACGATGACGAAAAAGATGCCGAAGCGCTTGAAAATGCTAGGCTATGTTGCATCGAACTGTTAAAAGTTATAAAAGCAACCAACGCTGAGTTAGATCTTCACGGTGGTGTCGCCTCTGGTACGATCCAGCGGATTCATTTGAAAGAGTTAAGAGGGTCCTCCCCCAGAACAAAAAGTGCAAGGCAAAGATTAAATACGTACGAAGAAGCAACTATGAGTAAAGCCGAGCTGGAGCGGTCACGTGAGCAATGGTTTTTAGTGGCGGGGCGTCCTATTAAAAAGGCTGGAAGTCTGCTTGATAAAGCCAAGGCAGGGGAAATAAAATTATTTGGAGGGCTGACCATCACCCGCAATACAAAAGCAAACGATATTGACATGGTAGAGGAGAAGGATGAAGAAGAAGACAATAAATTGCGAAGGCAAAAATCGATTAAAAGAAAAAGTAGAGCCACCCTAGTGATGAACGACATGGTTAATTGCCATGGCATAACCAAATATTATATCCCTCCCTTGGCAAAGGTAAAAACTGGGAAGCAAAGTGGTTTTTCGAGTGAGCGTCGTAGAGTAGTAACTGTGTTCATTGGTATACCCGGTTTGGCCAAAGCAGCAATGAAACCATCTGGCGTTAATGTCATGCATTTAAATGACGTATTCTCCGCAATAAAGTCCATTTTAGCGAAATTTGAAGGTTTAATGAGAGACTTTTTATTTGAAGATAAAGGCTGCACCTTTATAGGATGTTTTGGCATTCAACAAATGACAGAAGTGGATGCGTTACGGGCAGTGCTATTTGCATTAGAAACATCTGCTGCGTGCAATTCATTGTCGGAGCCGTGCAAAATTGGTATCGCTATGGGATCGTGTTTTGCGGGGGTGTGCGGTCACATTACTCGCGCCGACTACGTTGTGATGGGACCGGAAGTAAATATGGCAGCGAGGTTGATGGGCAAAGCCAAAATAGGTTGTATTCTTGCTACCGAGCGTGTGTACAATGCAACAAGCTCACATATAGGGTATGACATGACAGACCCAATAGAATTGAAGGGTAGGGAAGGAACGCAGCGTGCATTGCGACCGTTTGGCAAAAAAGCGGGTGCGGTACGGCACAAAGGTAACTTCGGTGACGAAAGTGAAGTTTTTGTTGGCAGACAAGAGGAGATGGCGAAATTACGTGCTGGTCTAAAATTAATGATAAACGAAAGTAAAGGAAGCGCTTTCATTTTAGAAGGATTGGCGGGCATAGGTAAAAGTGCGATTGTGTGGCAATTGCAGCGGGAAGCGCTTGATGATAATATAAGGTTTTTGATGGGCACAGGATCAGCTATTGAGAAACAGACGCCATACTTCGCTTTCGCCCAAATTCTATGCGCTGCCTCAAATCTATCAACAAGCCCGTCATACGGCGAAGTGTTAGCATTAAAACATACGTACGAATTATCTGAAGAAGAAATTTCTGCATTAGGAATTATTTTGCCCAGTCTTGCAAAAAAAAGTTACAGTGGAAGCGATGTTATAGTGGAACAGCATGGGAGACTGGAGGCTGTTGCGGCCCAAGTATGCTTAAAAATATTTGAGAGCACAGAGAGTTCAGTTTTTGTGTTTGAGGATGCGCATTGGATTGACTCACAATCTTGGCTGATGCTCCAAATGGTTTTGCCAAGACTTAGCTCATCAAGCATGGTGATGATTGTTACACGGCCTCCAAATATCGCCTCGTAAGTACTACTATTTTTAATTCTGCGTTTTATGATCACGTATTTTCTAACAGAAAGTAAAATTTAATGTAAAACCTGGTAGCCAATTAAAAGGCGGTGGGACAATGGGATTGGATAAAGCAGAGGCAAATATTGAAGAGGAAATGGTAGAAGAAGATGATCGAATCAAATTTTCGCGTATTTTAGCTGGTTTGAAACAGCGCTCTAACATTACGTATCTTGAGCTTGGCAAAATGGAAATCGAGAGTACAAGAGAATTAATCTCGAAAATGTTAAAAGTGCAGCCATCGGATGTTGACGATAGTTTCTTAAATTTAATGCATGAGAAGGCCGGTGGTATTCCAATGTATTTAACGTCAATTACAGCATGGTTAATTGAGCGCGATTTCATTATGAAAGAAGATGGAGCAAAAGTAAAGATGAAAGGAAAGATTGAAGATGTTGAATTCCCGTCAAATGTAGTCGACACAGTGTTGGAGCGTGTAGACTGTTTAGATGACAGTACAAAATCCTTGATCAAAATATGCAGTTGCTTCGGCTTCGATTTTAGGCATGACAACATGCAACGGGTAGCATTGCGATTTATGGATGCGGAGGATATTGCAAAAGGCCTTGTCGAGTTAAACAGCAGAGGCCTTATTGTTCCTGTTACTGGGGAGACAGTGGCAGCGATGCTGAAGTTTACGCACCAACTTATAACCGAAGCTACATATAAGCTAATGTTGGAAAAGCAGCGAAAGGAAATTCACTTAGCTATTGCTGAAGAATATGAATCTTGCAGTGCTAAATTTGAAAGCGAGGTATTGGCGTATCACTGGTTACGCAGTGGCGATGTCGCTCGCGGTTGTGCTTTGCTAGAACTTTCGGCGAAGAAAGCAATTGAAATAGGCGCACTTAAAGAAGCAGTAAACAGTTTGGCTCAAGCAATCTCGGTTGGCAAAGAGAGCCCAAACCGTCCATTGTGGTACGGCTTACTTGCATATGCAAAATACGCCTTTGGAGATATCGTAAGGGCAGCAAACGTAGCGTTAGATGGCCTGGAATTGCTGGGTGACAAACAATTGCTGCCACAGAAACGCTCTCGATTATCGGTCGATATGCTTATCCGGCAATATGGAGAATGCGACGATACACCAAAGGTAACAAAAGTGAAAGGAATTCCAGCGTTGCAAGAAGCGAAACGATACCTTCTATACGCAGTCGCAAGAGGCTCGTCAAACACATTTCACCCGCAGTCTATCGTAACGAGAATGAAAGAAAAGTATAAACTAGATGAAGAAGGAGTTTATTTGCAGTCTGAATGGTGGACTTTCACCGCATTGCTGCAAGCATATCGAGAGGGCGATATCGATTCTTGGGCGGATCTTCATTGTGACATGGCACAAGCCTTCAATCGAAGTACAGACTACCCAGAGCAAGGGCGGCAAATTTGTAGAAGATGCCAAACACTGAGTGAAGATACGAGATTAAAACCGCATCTTAGATCGAGGTGCAACAGTCAGCCGTTTATATGGTATCCGGCAATAGCACCAGAATTTGTAAAGAACCAATTACCGATTTTGGACTCTACCTACGAACTGGTGAAAGGTAATATGAAATATGCCAACCATGCATTTCAGCACGCCGGCCGCCTTGTTGAGGCAGCTATCTCGCTTGGTGACATGCAATTAGCAAACGTGTATCGCCAAAGATTGCAGAGGATCAAATGCGATACAGAGGCATCAGAAGATCTGAAATATACGATAGAATCTCAAACAGTGATGATGGAGGTGCAAGGCTTCTTTATACAAGGCAACTATCCTGCGATGGCCAACGCTGATGAGAAATTAGCTGCAGTGGAAAAGAAGTATAATCGAAAAATTTTCTTTGCACCGTTTATCTTTCTCTTCAAAGGATACTTAGCGATATTGCATGATGACTATGATACTGCGCAACTATACATTTCAAAAAAGGCAATCCAAATGTTTACCGGATTCATGGGGAGGTTTTTAACACATATAGAATATTTCTATTCACTGTCTGTAGACTCTGCCATTCAGATGAGCCGACGAAATCCGGAAGATGAGGAGTGGAAAGATATACTTCGTGCGATGCGAAAAAAATTAGAAACGTTGAAGTCGAAAATTCCTGGAACATTCCGCGTCTCGGGTCCTGCCTGGATCGCAGAAATAAGTATAGTACTGAAAGATCGACCTATAGCAGATATCGTAAAAAATCTAGAAGCGGCTATCGACTATGGGGTTGAGCTGGGATGTTTACCTATTGACGTCTTGGTTTCCAAATTATTCCTGTCAAGGCTCCAAAACAATGTTGGGGCTGCGAAAGAAATAATGCATGAATTTGGAGAGATGGGACATAAGCTCAGACAAATGCATGCAAAATGTATATTAGAGGAGATGGAAAGTCCAACATGGGTGCCAATCGATTTGGATTATGTGCCCCATGGGCAGCTTTCTCCAAACGAGATTAAATTAGCAGATATTGAAAAACAAATACTTGATGCTAGAGCAGAGGCAAAAGCAGCAGCAGCAGCTGCGGATAGGAATAGAGTTCAAGCAGCAAGGTCAACTGTGAAGCAGCTAAAACAGGAGAAAAAACGGTTGGAAGCAGCTATTGAAGAGGACAAAAACAACGAACAGAGTACTCGGAGTGATATGGCAGCAGAAGTGGAGGAGTTGCAACGAAAAATTTCTGCCGCACAAGCAAAAGCTACAGAAGCTGAGGAAAAGGATGACGAGGAAGCGGAGGAAGCTGCATACGAAGAAATGGATAAATTATTAGCACAGTTAGAAATGTTAAAGCAAGGAAATCCAACGCCAACAAGCAAATCTGAGACGTCAAAGACAAAGCAAAGGCTAGAAGAGGCGAAGCATATAGATGCAGAGGTATGTTCATTGGAAGACTTGCGGAGTAAACTCATACGAAGAGTTGAAGAGGATGGACACAACTTAGGTTTAAATGCAATCGTAACACTTGATTTTGATGGAGCAGGCTACATATACATTGATGCAAAAAGTGAGCCAAATGTAATATCAGGTGAAAATAAGTGTGAGAATATTGATTGCATTGTTAAGTTAAGTTTCGACGTGTTGAAACAAATTAAAGACGGCAAAACAGATGCCATGACGATGATGGGCGAGGGAAAAATAACCATTGAGGGAAACATGATGATCGGGATTAAAGGCCTTCAGTGTATTCAAAACTTTATGTGATAGATCAATATTTTATTGATAAATGCGATAGATATTTCTATCAAACTTAAAAAATGTAGAAATATTAATAGATATGATGATCGTTAACTTTTAAATATGATGATCCTTGTCAAAAACTATTGTCTGCTGCATCATCCGTCTTTAACCCAAGCGGGTGTGCAATAATTTTATACATGTCTGGTTCAAATGAAACATTAATTTTTGCATTTCGAACAGTGTTTCTCCACCCAGGAAAATTCGACCTAGAATACAATTGTACTTCAAAATCGTCTTGTTCCTTCTCCTCGCCCCCTGCTTCAAAAATTGATTTCAACATATGAACTGGGCATTCCCTTTCCTTGAATAACTGAAATACCTCTTTGCTTTGCTTCAACATTAACTTTAATATTGGCAAGGTAACATTTTTAATAACAATGCCAGCACGCATTGATATATGTTTTTTCCAGCGCAAAGGTCTTATTTTTACATAACGATACTCATTTGAAGATGATTTCAAATTACTTAAAGTCAAACGCACAAATTTCAAATCTTGTTCGTTGAACGTTTCACATTTGTATTCCCCAGCCTTAATCCAACTAGATCTATCGCAAGAAAGTTCAACTGCAACTTCAGTTACAGACTGATCTTTACAACTCCTTCCACGACCAGAGACAACTATACCTTGAACATTTGCTTGCATTCCTAAATCAATGATCATCCATTGCTCTTTGTTATTAACTGAAGCAGACCAAGCTTGCTTTGATTCCAACATTGATCTTGCATGGCCCGTACCAATGTTATCATTATCAAAAACAGTGCTGTACAACCGTGCATATTCAGAGGGGTTAATACATATTAAAGTTTCAGGATTATAATGCAATTGCTCAATCTTCAAATCCCACTTTACGTTTTCGACAACATATTCTTCTCCTTCTTTTCTGTTGACTAGGTACCAAGGATAATTCTTAGTATCCATTTTTCGTTCTTGAAACACTTTTGTGGTTGTATCAAATAAACGACCGGCACGAATATTACGATGAACCATAACTCTTTCATAAGTCTTCATGATGGAATTGCTGCTACTATTTCTTCGATTTATTTGTAGTTGAAAATAAGTATAACTCCCGTTCCGCGAACCGTCATATCCCATATCACACCATCCTTGGTCTTTTGAAGTCGTTGTGACTGATATTGATTTTGGTATGAAATTTCTTTTCGTTGGTATTTTTCTCTTCAAATGATGATACAAAACATTTTCGAACTCCTCTCCACGGTGCAAACAATTATTCGAAGATGTCAGGGTAAACGATAAACCGGCATAAGATTGTATTATAAGGAATAGATGCAAATCAAAATCACCTGGTAATTTTCTTATTAAAGAAAGGTAAATGAATACAACGTCAGTGGGTTTGAGTGTTGCTTCGTAGTCTTCTTGCGATGGCACCGATTGCATAGCGTCAGTGGGTTTGAGTGTTGCTTCATAATCTCCTTTCCATGGCCCTGATTGCGTGGTAAATCTCGCTTTAGAACTTTTACTTCCCATACTATCTTTAATTTCCTAACGAACTGACGGACTGTTTTCTGTGCCAGGCAAGGAGTTTCGGAGGTGGCCGCCGGTTTGGTGGTGTGTAGTGTGAGGAGGAGGAGGTGGTGATGTGCGTATAGACAACAGTTCAGCTGTAGGGAGATATACATAGTAAAATCTTAGTAGACTACTTACTATCAGCAATAATAAATAATATAAAAAAAAAATAAAAATATTGAACATACAAAACAAGAAGAAAATAATTATAATAATAATAATACTACTACACAAAAATAAAAAAACAACCTAAACACAACCCCCCCAACAAATTTCTTTTTATATCGCATTCATTCATCATTATTATCATAATAATTAATAAATTAAAATATAATACTCTGTACAGTACTCTGTACTGTATTTGAATACAGAGCTAGCAGCCTCAATGTCTACTATGTTAAACTATATCTCGCTTTTTCGTTGGCAGAGCTCTCCACCAACATGCCACCTTCGGCTAGGCGTTACAGTACACAGAAGTACAATTGCTTGCCCATATATAATAAAAAAAAATTTAAATTCCGTGTTGTATTTTTTCAAATTTTTATTATTACAAAAAAAATCGAAGATAAAGAATAATATAAATAAATGTAGTGGTAGCTAGTGCTAGCGAAATTATAATGTCACAACAATGATGCCATAAAATTAAAATAAAATAATAATAAATAATAATAAAAAATAAATGTAAATGATTTCAGATTTCAGATTTAGACTTCGAACATGTGCACATGTATCATATAATTCAACGACAATGAACTGTATATGCGCGTTGCAAAAAGAGGCAAAAGAAAGATACCAAATTGAAATCAGCTTAAGTGTTATTGTAACAACGCGTCCTTTACATTTGTAACCTTTGGATCACAGTTTATCGAAAATGGAAGCCGAGATGATGTCAACGTTAGAAAAAAATATGGGCGATATTGGTGACGGCGGAATGAATAATCTTGAGAAAAATGAGAGAGAGGAGTTACATAAATTGATTACTGAAGAAGAATTCAAATCGTGTAAATTTTTATGGTATATATTTTGTTGCAGAATACCAACATGGCTGGACGTTCCGATGGGTTACCGCTGCTGTTGCTGTTGCCGCTGTTTTCTTACAATAAAAAAACGAAAAATAGCAAAGGTCACCGACAGATGGAATAATAGATCACGAAAAAGTGAAATGTATATTAAAAAAAAAGTTATCCCTGTATCACATAGTAATAGCTCCACAGTAAATTAATTCAAATTAAAGTTAAATATATATTTTTTTTTTATTTTATTATTAGGCAAAGTCAACATGCGGTCTTCGCCTAAAGGAGCCTACGTCTATTACACATCTCCGCAACCTTCCTAGTTACAGAAATGGGGATATTATCCACACGGACGAACAAGCTTTTGGGA
>LT658797.1:0-14105 GCA_900128575.1 Stramenopiles sp. TOSAG41-1 | reverse complement strand
AATGCAAAATTAGGAAAAAAAAAGCTGATTTTACTGCCTCCCCCCCCCCCCTCTCATTTAAATCTCTTCCCACCCCCGCCTAACAGAGTGTGCTTTAGCTTCTTCTTCTCCTTGCGGACGGTGGTCGTGAAAACACTCTTCCCATTTTTCATTTCAAAACCAGCCCCATTGCTCTGCCATGGATTATTGGATCCCCGTTTGCATGCCATACCGCATTTACAACCGGCACACTTCCCACAGCCATGAACATTCGATTTCAGCTTTCGAATCCTCTCCTTAACCTTGTCCTCATCAGACAACAAGCCTGCAGCCCGCCTTTCTTCAACTGTTTCCCAGTGCATACGATGAGCACTGTATGGGTAGCCACAAGCACAACTAAACGTAGTTTCAAATCCGGTACATGGGCAACCTTTTACTTTGCAAGCAGATGGCACCCCATTTGTCCGGTGTTCCAACGCGCTATGCTTGCACTTGCAGTTGAAGCCCATTGAACCTTGGTAGTGCAA
Organism: Stramenopiles sp. TOSAG41-1; assembly: GCA_900128575.1. Classification (NCBI taxonomy): domain Eukaryota; species Stramenopiles sp. TOSAG41-1. Next base: position 13,599 of record LT658797.1, on the reverse strand, counting down.
ATATTCAAAACATTCACAATGACATCCAGGGACCCTACAACGACCTTTTCGATTTTTCTCATCCCACCACTCGTGTGATTTAAAAGTATGCCCACAATGGCATTTATTTTGGGGACGAATTCTACGACAATCTCTTCTACTTGGCTTGACACGTAGCCAGTAAACGTACAATCTATTGTTCCAGGACTCAGAGTAGAGATTTTTCAACTTTTCAAATTCCTCGACCGATAATTCCTTGCCGCCGTCAGCTTCTCCAACAACTTTATTATAAATCAAAAATCCCTTCTTTCCTTTGATTTTATTTTTTCTTCTGCCCACCACACGTTCTTCTTTTGTCCAGGTCGATATTTTGGACATCGTGCTTCGAGATGTTTGTGCTGTAACACTTTTCGCGATTGATAACCCGCGCAGATTTTCCTTGAAGTCGAGCAGTTGCTGTCCATGCGTTGGTGCGCCGAGTGGGGCAAGAGTGTCGCCAATGACCTCCTTACTCGTCACCACGTTCCCATCAGGGGAGCCTTTAAAATCTATTTTTCGAACTGTGGAGGATCGTACGAAGACTCCATAGTCTTTGTCACAGTCGAAGTATCGCACACCCTGAACCATACCGTCGTTCTTGCCCGTTGGGCCGGTCAAAATCAGGCCAACCAAACTTTTGCTTGGCGGGGCAAATTCAACTTTGCCCACGTATGCCACAGTTGCAGTCTCTGTCGTGCCCCTCCTACTAACTTTAACTTTGTCGCCCACCTTCAGACCCGCCTGGCTGTGGTTGGTAAAGTTCATCTTCCCCCAAACACAACACTAGCACGAACTGTCCCACAGATGCTAAGGGCCAAGTTTCACTTCGAGCACGTACTACGTCGCCGGGATCAGGCTTGCTACCCAAATGTCCTTCATCAGAAAAAAAAACAACAGCACACTATGGGGAAATCCGGGCCCAATAACGGTCGATCGCGTTGCTCGTCGTGTTTAAGGTATTCTGTAGTGTCGTTGGGAGTAGACGTACAAACGACCAATCAGAGCGACGTTAAAGACAATAGAGGAGAGCAATTCGGTTGCGAAAATAAAAAAAAATAAAATAAATGTGTTTTCAAGACGAGTGTCAAATTTCCTTTCTTCTTTTTTTAACACAGCAGAGCATTCATTCACTTCTCTATCAGTTGGCAGCATGCACAACAAAAGCAAAAAAAAAAATCATCCATCATCACCACATGATCCATCATCATTCAATAATAAGCAGAAATAATGATGGTGGTGATAGACGTAACGGGGCGGGTTGGGTGTTGGCCTGACCCGTCATCACACATACGTTGTGGATTCGCCATTAAATTTGCATTATGGAAGAATCCTCTGGTCTAACCGAGGAGGCACTCGCACAATACGACAGGGAAATGGCCGATACACGAGGACGGCGATTCTACAGAAGAAGAACTCGAAAGGCAAGGAGATCGATCGTTAGTGCTATGTCTGATAATGAGTCTGACTCTGATGATGAAGCATCCTCTGACGGCGCCAGTCCTCGTGATAATATTGCTCTAGGTAATGGGGAACACGTGTTTAAAAATGATGAAGTTGAAGAATCAGAGGCAAGGAATATCGAACGCGAGAATCGACGCTCAATGTGCAGTGATACCAAAGAAGTCGCGATCCCACCTGCAAAGAATGCCAAAGAAGGTTCCCAAGCAAAAAAAGAAAGACGCCCCTCGATGATAGAACGCGCCGGAAAGCGATGGGGAAAACTGAAAGCTGCGGTAAAAGTTAGACAGGCAATGAAGGAAGTCCAACGAAATAGCAAGAAACCAATTAAGGAGGATCGTGATGCCATTCACAACGATATTGTCAAGTTTTTCAAAACGCGACTGCAAAAAGGTGATAGGCTCTTAGCAAAGACAGAGCAAATGGGCTACGACTTTGGAAGCTTGAGATCTCATGTAGATTTCATGTATGAACCGTCCGGCAAATTACGGTTTATTCTAGATATGGTTGTATTTTTGACAATGGTTGCTTCCTTTTATACCACCGTTTATCTTTTTGCATTTGTGCCCGAGGCATTAAACAATTTTCAATGGTTCGTTTTGTATTGGTCAGAAGTAATATACGTCTTTGACGCTGCGCACCGCTGTGTAGTACTTTATGGCAGCCAATATCAGCCTGCCAGCAATTATACTACTGATGACCTGGCACTCCTGAAAACGATGAAAAAATATTTATTTATTCATGTTGCCGCGGCCATCCCATTGAATATCTGGTTATCCTCCAGTGGTATGTGTGGAGCTTCCAATAGGTACGTATGTTCGGTACCTCAAACATTGAAAGCCATTTTTTTTATCGATAACCTACATAACTGTAAGGAACATTTTTTGAAACTCGATACAAATGGTCGGTACCACATTGCCATTCAACGGGTGGTAAAATTTTTTCAAGTGCTTCTCGTCGCATTTTACTGTATACATTTCATAGTAAATGCTTGGTTTTATATCAATACATTTGAGGATGACTCGCAGAATTGGTTCATGATCCAACACGCAACTACGGGAAATCACGCCAATTTGGCTTACACGCAACTTTCTCCCGGATATTTGTATGCACAGTCGCTCTATACAACCATTTTGATGCTGATCGGGGATGGCATTGATCCTTGCACAAGATTGCAATACTACTTTGCTTCATTCATTATGATGCTTGGTATCGTTGGCATGGCTTTGGTTATTGGAGAAATTTCGAGCAATATTTCAAAGTTAAACCACGCAAAAACTAAGTACGAGTTAAAGCTCGAGGATGTTGCAGAATGTATGCACAACTTAGAGATGCCTGACGAATTAAAAAATCGTGTTCTAGATTACTACCGTTTTATGTGGACAACGCATCGTACTACTGATGGCGAACCGATTCCATTTATGAAGGAACTTTCACCGAGTCTCAGCGATGAAGTTGATTTATTTTTAAAACGCTCTTTAATAATGAAAAGCGAATTATTTAAAGACGCGCCAGCCGATTACCTTAGGGCTCTAGTTCCACGGTTGAAACATATGATATGCTTGCGTGGTGATTACATTGCCCGTGAAGGAGAATTTGGAGACACTATGTACTTCATTGCATCTGGTACTTGTTTGGTTTCTCTTCGAAACAAACGGGTTGCCGTTCTAAACAAAGGCTCTAACTTTGGCGAAATCGCAATGATTGATTCAAAAGAGCGAACCGCAAGTGTTCTCGCGCTGACGAATGTGACCTTATATGTTTTGCATAGACAAGACGTTACCGCCTTAGAGGTTTACTTTCCAAATGTCCTTCAAGAAAAAATAGCTGACTATTTAACCAAGCATAATTTGGTCTTTTCAAGATCACCCACTACTCAAAACAAAGATATTGTTAAGAATTTAGTTCAAGAAAGTAATGCTGAACCTTTAAAGAATACAGAGCCACCGCCTACTTCACATGCACACATTTTATCCCCTGATCATTCAGACGCAATGTACAGAGGTTTGTCGCCTGATAACAGCACGCGAGCGTCTCAGTTTTTGGTCGGTAAACCTAGTATGCAGTTTATCAAAAGGGTGGCAAGCAAAAACATGTCAAGCAATGAAGAAGGCCAAAAATATATTGGAGGCAGAAAGGTTGAGAGTACAGATTTGCCACATAGACATGCCGATGATACGCCCACTTCGCTTCAGTCTATGCATAGCGAACAATCATTAGAATTAAAAAACGTAATTTCGAACATTGTCTCAACAGAGATACGTAATGCTCTTGGTGCCTGGATCTCGGAGCATCATCAGTATCCTCAATCCATCGATCCAAGTGAGACGTTTCGGAGGATGACCCATGGGCTCCAGCAAAAAGAGGAGGAGAAGTGGACCAAGATGAATTCTGATAAAACTAGTACTGTCGTAAATTTAAATAAAACAAACACTTCATTCGATGCTGACGAATGGCGCCGGGCAAAAATCCTTGCCAAGAGAAAGCAAATAAAAGATAATATGATACTGACACCGTCTCAAAACAGAACACCGGCATTCAGCATGAAAAGTAAAAGTAAATACATCGCGACTGTTGCCCAAAACGATGTTGAATCTCGTGAAAACTGAACGCTGTACAAGTGATGCATAAATAAAATAGTAGCTTTCGGTTTTTGGGTTTTCGTTAGCTGTAAATTGAAATATTTTTTAAGATTAGTAAGAGACCAGCCGCTCTCTCAAGTTATATACTCCTTATTATTATGTTACATGATGCTTTCAGTATCATAGTTTATATTATGATAAATCAAGATTACAAAAAAGCTCCTCACTCTCTATATATACATGTACATATTTATCTAATCGCTTAAAAATGTAGAAATAGGCACTACAACTTTGGTTCTACCAGTATTTGAGACATTTTTAGTGTCTTTTTCTGTGTGTCTTGTAGGGCTTAAATTTATCATTATTGCTTCTCCTTCAGCTTCAATTGGTGGAGTCGATCTGTATCGACGATTTAGAGCCTCAGATTGCGCATACTTCATCCGCTCAAGTACTTGCTTACGATACGATTTTAGTAGCTCAAAAGATGAAGGCAAATCATCATCTGAAGCCTTGACAGTTCGCTTTGAATTTAATGGATACTTATGCTTTAAGTATGGGCTTGGATGCCGCTTGGCTATAACGTCTAGCTTCGGGGGAGGCGATTGGGATGCGTGTTGACGAAACTTTCTTTCTTGGGCTCGACCATTACCTTCGCGGTTCCTACGAGTAGGAGAATAGCCATTTTCGTTCCAACCAGCAATTTTTCCGCCAGGCGACTGGGATGGCAGTCTTGGACTCGCTTCGCGTTCCAATCGAACTTTTCTACAAATGCCAAGCACTCTTTTCTTTTCATCATCTTTACTTTCATGTCGATTTGAATTCACACTGCTCTGATAATTTTGGTGCTCAAATTTAGCATTTTGCGTTTTTGTATCGCAAGCCAACTCTAATTTGGCCTTTTCTTCAGCCTTTTTATTTACTACTTGTCTATGCACACTGTTAACTCTATTGGTATCGAAAGATTTTTGCCGGACTGCCGGGGCTGTTCTTGGCCGTTCTTTTTTCTCTTTTTGTCTCCGTGCCTGCGCTGTTTGTAACTTGTTGGCCTCAGCAATAACCGCTGGGTCGAATTTCCCAAAGTACGCACATCTATCGATCAAAATTCTCTGTAAATCGCCGACTTGTTCAAAAACCTCTATCCTTATTGCGTGGCCGTATAATTCAGCTGGATGTTGAACCCAATAAAAATCGTGTGATGGTGATATGACAGTTTTTGTAGAGACTTTAGACTTCGTTCGCAGGGCAGTTTGCCTGAAGAGGAGGTGCCCATCAAGTTGTGTCCCCAAGTCGGTATACCAGTGACTTGGTCGATTGGGATTGGTTAAATCCGTTACTTGTACGTTGAAGGCCTTTTTACCATAGTTTTCAGTAATTCCATCTAGGCATATCCTTAAAAAGTAGAAATTAGGCCGAATGATTCGTTTTGCTAAGTTTTCCACGTTATTAGTTCCTGAAAACGCGGCGCCGCCAGCTCCACCAGCGGACTGTCGGCCTGTTTGTAGCCTCCTGGAGTTCCACGTCACGTAGCTGCTTGTCCTCGCATTCCTAGCCTGACCAAACTTATCGCTGCGAGTGCGCAAGGGCCTGGCTGACGCAGGGCGTCGCTTTCTCCTCTGAAAGCTTTTCCTGTCTGCATCGATATTTGTTCTTTCCTGGCGTGAACCCAACTCTCGTCCGCCAAATATATTGTCGACTTCAGGAGCCTCCGGTCGACCACTTGGAGATACGTGTGCCTTGCGGAACGCCCCTAACTCCCTGTGCTTCCTGGAAGGACCAGCTGATTGTGGACGTCTTGAATTACTTTTGCGTGCTGTGTGCCTCCTCTCGCGGTTGCGGAACGCGGAAGACGGATCGTTACGACGCCCCCGTACGAACGCTGACTTGGGGCGTTCGCGCCGTTTGGCACCCGAAGCAAATGGCCTCCTTCTTCCCGTCAGCGCCACTTCCTTGGCATCAAGTTCATCGAATTTTTTCAGCACCCTCAGCGCCATTTCCAACAACACTTTGAAACGCGATGATCTGTGCGGTTGGAGAAGTATGTTGTACGCCCAACGCGCTTGGCGTGAGTGGGTTATCGCCAGTAGCAGTAGGAAGCCCGTTTGGCCGCTTCTTTTTGAAAAAAAAAAGAAAGAAAGAAAAAGAGGAGGTAGAAGAAGAAAGGGTATACAGTGTATAGTATTATTTTATAATGATAATAATAATTAATAAATAAATAATTAAAAGTAAAATGATGTTTAGTGTATTTTTTTATTAAAATAAAGTTTTATAACAAAAATAACGTTCTTTCATCTTTGACTGCGCCTCAAACGCCATATTCCATTTAGTACGATATCAGACTACACTCTTCCGTCCTAGCATATTGCGGCATGCCAGTACGTGACGACACTACACTCTTCCGTCCTAGCATATTGCGGCATTTGAGTACGTGACGACACTACACTCTTCCGTCCTAGCATATTGCGGCATTTGAGTACGTGACAACACTACACTCTTCCGTCCTAGCATATTGCGGCATTCGAGTACGTAACAACATTGGCCGTATTCGAAGCTTGCAATTACGTAATGCTATTCCTATGCTTTGATTTTTGTTTGCATAGTGTGTTGTTCTATTATTTTTATTTCATAATTTCATCAGATTGACAACATGGACGCTTTAGCTTTAGCTTGCGAATGAATACAGAGTCACACCATTATTTGTAGTTGATTGGCTGGAAGAGAAGGCACGTTGTTTTGGATTCGATGATCTCCAAGGAAACAAACAAACAAACAAAAGCATGGATAGTGTGTGTGTAAGGATTGGCTTTCCTTGGCATAGTGAGCCACACTTGGGTAGTGTCCACCCTAGTAGTGAAGGCGGTAGAATACGAATGACCATACTTATCACAGTGATGATCGAATCATTCTTTTTCCTTCCCCACCACCACTACTCCACCATATATCTTTCACATACTATCATATCATTATTATTNTTTATTNTTATTATATGATGATATCGATCACCCCACCACAATCAATAATTAATGATAATTTTTCTCTTCTTCGTTCGGCCGTTCGCAACGCTTTGGGGGCGTGCCTGTCCTACGCTTGGAGAGTTATCCCGTGTAGCGCTGCCCAAGACAGATCAAGACTTTATTTTTGTTCCCCTGTACCATGGTTGCACCTTTTGGCTGAACGCAGCGATTATCTGTCTGAAGTAGTGAAGCATCCCGCCGACGACCAAGTTTGACTGATTTGTGCAGTACAACAGAATAGCGGCAAAAAGACAAAACGTTCTGCTAGACATGGTTATAAAAAAGTCATTCAAGGCCCACGTGTCTTTGAAGTTTTTGCAGCGATTCTTGTCGATTGTAACACTAAGTGTAATTTTTGTGATATGCGTGTCTTTACCCCGCAGTGTTCTATCTTTGTCGTCTACGACACCTTCGACGGCATCCCCTGTACATACAACGGAAACAGCAGTCGAGAAGTCCGCGACGGTCGTTGAGCACGAAGTTTCCGTGTCGGGTGATAACGATAGCAGCGATGCAGATTTGACTAAGAAAATAGTGCACTTGGCTGACATGGCTACACAGTATTTTGATGTCAAGGTCCACGAAAAAAGTTTGTACAACGTAGATGCGTCTGTGGGGTACAAGATGCCCGACATCAAGGTTCACTCCAGTGCTGGCATTCAACTGAAGGACTTGAATGCGTTCGTGCCGCACTGGAGGGCCCAAACTCAATATCTAGCGGGTCAGAGACGTTACAGAACTGCATATCGAGCTGCCGTGTTGGAAGTCCCAAATGCCTACGCGTATACATACGGCGAAGATTTTGTTGTCGCGGACGCTCGAAGTGTTTATAATATTGGAGGTTGCGGTGAGCGAATGGAAGGTTGGGATTTAAGTTTCGATGGGGACGGGGGGCAAGTGTGGGAACCACCGATTCAAACCGTCACTGGGCATCATCGTTTCAGATCCCTTGCAATTTTGGTCCATAGGTTTAGTAATTCGTATTTTCATTGGATCACTGAATCCCTGCCTAGGTTGATGCTGTATTTCGAAACGTTAACAACCGAACAGCAGCAACGCATTCGTTACTTGGTCAACAGAGAAAGGTATGTTCTTGAAAGCTTGCGGTTGTTCGGTGTTTACGGCAACAAGCAGTTCGTTTTTTATGACCGCGAATCGGTATATCAAGCTGGGACGATTTTCGTGGCTGCTGGCACCCCATGTGGTAGGTCACCCAAAACTATGATGAATCTTTTGCAGAAGCGCTTGCACAACGTTTTGTTTCCATCAAAGGAATATGCGCCTCTGCCAAGCCCCCCGAGCAAGAAGAAGGCCGCCCCAGGTCTAACGATTTTAATAAAAAGAAATTATAGCCGCCAAATGAGCAATATAGATGAAGTGAAATCAACTTTGCGAAAGTATTTGAAGAAAGGACAAGAAATGATTCTTTTTGACGACGCAAAGCCGCAGTCCTTAATCAGCCAATATATGATATTCAACAAGGCTCAAATGATACTGGGTACCCATGGTGGAGGATTGGCAAACATTTTATGGAGTACCATTGGGACTAAAGTTATTGAAGTGCTGCCTGTAACACCAGCGAGAGATGGCAGACGTGCTAGAGTATGTTATGCATCAATCGCTGGTTCTCTTGGAATGGATTATACCATGATACCAGTTGAAAACGAGGAGTTCGACGACCCGGTTGAGGTGCCACTGGATGATTTGACTGCTGCTATAATAAATGAGTAAAAATGGGCTGATGCAGTTCTAAAACACAACACTATCTCTTTAAATATATTCAAAAATGTAAAACGTACTTTTTGTACGAAACGTATTATATATATGCGCGTAATTTACTTATACATTTCCTTTGGTTGCTTTAATTATTCAAAAAAGAGAAAAAAATATAAAATATATACACATTTTTTATTTTACGAGCGTGTACACACTGCTGTACAAAATGAAATTAAATAAATATTTTGATTAATTTAAATATTTGTAAGAAACCGGACGGCTCTCAATTATCGCTTCCTAATGACTCCACTTTCAGGTCATATTCTTCCATCATCGTCTTCATAAACTCCTCGTGGCCCATTTCCTTGATTAGCTTGCGTTTAATTTTTGCCGATGACGGTGATAGTTCGACCTCTGACAGAGGGTTGTACGATAAACGAGATTGTGAAATGGTAAGTGAAATTCGCCCATCATCATCTTGCGATTCTTTTCCCTCTACATCATCAACAACAGCTCTTTTTGACTGACGGGTGGGTTTCTTCGGCAGCAGAATGGACTTCCCCGGTTGATAGCTGTTTTTATCCATGTTTGCGCTTGGCTTTTTTTTTAAACCTGTGTCTGCACTTGATGTTTTATCCATGTCTGCGTTTGGCTTATTTTGAAAGCCTGTTTCTGCACTCGACGTTGGAGGGAAAATAACCAAGCAGCAATCCCCTTTATGGATAATGGTGTCCCAAGCCGGGGCGGTATAAATGTATGGCAGAATGTTGTCATTATTGTCTTCGTCTACGCAGCGATAAAGTCCAATTGGAAGGCAACCGTAATTTTCTATCAAACCCTTAAACAGTCCTGCATATTGCAAGCCAAAGTAGAAGGATTGTACTTTTAGTTTCATGATCGCCCCGACTTGTGACTTGTTAATCTTATCTCGTTTGTCTGCAACACTATCTATTGCTGGGCTAAAACAGTTGAATATTTCTATCATACCAGGCGCAAATCTAGCATGGGCTAAGAAATTATTTGTAGAACGGCTTGTTATGCAGTGACCGCTTGTGTATGATGGAATTGCCATGTAGTCGTGCTCGTAAGAAAGCTGTATGCTACTACTACTTTTTTTCTTGCAACAGAANAAAGAAGAACGAGATGTGNTAGGGTCTTGGGCATTCTGGCTCTCCACGCGCTTTTTGAAGCGTCTATGAATAACTTGTGCTCCTCTTCGAATATCCTCTTGACTCAGTGGACTTAATGACGATTGATCGATGGTTCGGAAGTCATCATTTCTCAAACGATTTGTCAGTACATGCATTGTCATGCTACTTGCCGTTTCTACGATTACGACTGGTCGGTTTTCAACAGGAGTGTCTTGTAAGCACATTAAAATTGAAATGTATGTCAACAATACAAAAGTATCTTCGTCATCGCTTGAAGTGTCACCACATGCAACTAAAATAACACTGGCTTCGCTAATGTTTACGCCGACTAGAGTCTTTAGCGAGGATGGATTGCCCTGTAGATGATATATGGATTTACTTTGATTGGCGTTATCCTCGTGAGTCATCATAGAATCAGAGACCGGTTCATTCTGAATTATTACTGCGGGAATTTCAATGTGCTCTGCCCCTTTTATCCCTGCATATGTTGCAATGAGGGAAGAACGGACACGATAATTGTTGATGACTGGCACGGCATTTCGTAGTTGTCCACATATGACAATGTGGCCTTGAAGTGAATTTAGATGTTGCATGTACACACACTATCAGAAAGGAAAGGTTTAAAAATAGACGAGCCAGAGGGGAAAAGTAAAACGCCCCTGACGAATCAAGTAGTACGATACCGATGTACTGTCCATTTCCCTAGCAAGCCACTTGTCCTTCTTCAAGCTTGAAGTTTAAGAAAATGGCCACTAGAAGAAGAACTAAGCACCACCAAAAAAAAAAGAGAAAAAAAAGCTAAAGGCATTTTTTTTAAAAAAATATGGTAAAAATTACTATTAATAATAAGGCTAATTAGTAGTATAATAGATAATGTAATTATTGTCGTGATGATGGATACTATCTACTAACTCTTTCTTTCTTTCTTTTCTGTTTTTTTTTTTTATTACACACTGTAGTATGTTAATGTAGTATTATGGTGGTGGACAGCCACTACTACTACTATTATATATACTACTTCTTCAAAAATATATACATGATGATGATGATAGTAGTAGATGATGATGGGAAAAGATATTGCGCTGTCCAGAGACCGGCGCTGTATCTACAATCCGAGTGGTGGAGACCTTTTGGGCCCAATCAAGAAGAATATTTACCTGTTGCGCAAGGTAAGTGTTAGACCAGCTATCGAAAAGTCGTTGGATTAAAACTATGTCACGGATTCTAAACTATATCAAGCGGCATCCTATGAGGATTGCAGCGTCGGTGGCGTCACTATACGCTATGGACAAATTTCGACAATATTGCGCTACGGATCATTTCGAGGGACAAAATGTGATTCAAGGTGTTTCCCAAACATTGTATTGGGTTATAAGGGAGCAGCTTGGCCTAGTAAGCTCAACAAATATACCGTTCGCGCCCGGCGACATCACGAAGGAAAAGGTGGAAGATTGTTTACAAAAAAGCGGCGCCATTTCAGCAGATACAAAAATAAAGTCAATTGATGTAAATCGTATTGGGGCTGGAGAAGGAGTTATATCGATGGTATTTCTGTGTTCAATAGTCTATGAAAACGCTAGAAATTCGAATTCACCCTCAAAACTCGTAATAAAGTTGCTACCAGAAGGGATAAAGGTAAGAATACTGCTGAGGATCACTGGGCAGCCGTCTAATGAAGCTGGATTTTACAACAGCAATATGGCAGCAGAAACCGGGTTGCCTATACCGAAACCATATTTTATTGGTTATATTCGTACGTTCAACCTACTCTCCACACATTCCATGCATGCATCAAGACTATATATATACTAACATTTATCATGAATTTGCATTGATTGCTACATTACAGCTGGCCGACAAAATTTCTGCTTAATGATGGAAGATATGTCACATTGTGTTGGGGGGAACGGCAACGAGTTGAGTGGTTTAAGCCTTAATCATGCAAAATCCGCGCTTCGAATGATTGCAAAGTTTCATGCAAAGTATTTCAATTGTGTCCGGAAAAGTGGTTATGAGTTTATCGGGCGATCATACGATAGTGCAAGGTTTGACCTGTTGGATGGAGTGTGCAGACGTAATCTCCCATCCTATTTGAAGTTACTGAAGGGATGGGAATCGGACGGTTACCTGCGCCAAGGTACAGTGACAAAAAAGCTGACGTCTTTTCTCGACCGTTATGTACACAATTTGATATTTGATCGTATGAAAAGTGTAAAGCCCAAAGAATTAGGGGGTGGTTTCAACACAACGATTGTCCATGGTGATTTTCGTGGTGGGAACCTCTTTATAAACCCACAAAATGATGACGTAATCTTCTATGNTTTTCAAAATTTACATGAATCCACTATAGGGGATGAGCTTGCATGGTTTGTATCCTCCATTGATGAAGATACGTTTCGCAAAAATGCTAAGAGTATATTGAGATCATACTATGATGCATTTGTAAATCAGGACAATATAGACGAAAAGGAGTATACTTGGAAGAGATTTCTTGCAGAAATGTCATACGGTGGATCCCAGTATATCACTTACATGTTAGCAAGCGCTAAAGATTTAATCGAAAACATAGACGACCCTGAGGCAAAAGCAAACGCTGATAAGCTCTTTTCGATACGTGAGCAGCGAGCTATTGCATTTCGTCAAATGTTCAACACAGAAAAAATGATTGACTTGTGTATCAGTAGCTGTCCAAATTTTCCAAGTGTCTCTGAATATTCTAAACTGCTCCCGCAAAGTTTGCTGTGACCTCTCTAGATTGTTGAAGATCAGAGACGCTGCTTGCGAGGAATTATCCGCTGGGAAGTCTAAAAAAATTAAAAATTGGGTCCTCAGAATACAAAGTCTATCTGACGAAAAAATATATTATATTATGTTATTTTGTATGTTTAAAACATATAGTATGTGCACTTTTAAAGTATAAAAGAGATCGTACAGGTTACAAAACGGTCCATATAAACTAAAAAATCTCCATAAAACATAATATAGCTCATAGCCGGGATTATGGATTTTCCCATTGTTAATATTGGTAGTATTCAATAAGTACGAATATGCCTATATGACTTTTATTTTGAGAAGAAGTAGTGCGCTGTCAGCGCACTACTTTTTCATTATAAATCCATATTAATTGAAAAAAGGGAACAAAAAAAAAATTAAAACTGCTTATAATTATATTATTACGGCAATATTCGACGAAACACAACTATCCCAGACACACAACCATCTCAACCGACGCATCGCCCACACATGCATCAAACTCCCAAAGACTGCACTTACTGAACACGGTGAATTAATTGCCGACGCTTCAGCTGTTTGACACTATCACGACCAAGGCCGCCGTGACATTGGCAGTCAAGAAAAGAAGCGCCATGTACACCATCTGCTTGATGACAATCTTGGTAAAGGGGCTGACCTTGACCGCGGAGCCTTCGGCGTTCTTTCGGATCTTGGACTTGGCACCGGTGTACACGACCAAACTGATGACTCAGCTTGTAATGCGCGATTCTTTAGCTTGAGAATTTCACCATCCTTGACGTCCTTCCACACCTTTGGCTCCTCCTTTCCATCCTTTTGCAGTGTACTGGTCGTGCTGTTGTTCTCAACGTCGTCCGCGTATGTTTTCGTATGTCCTCCAGCGCGTCCTTGGTTGCAGCCACTCCCAGGACG
>LT658796.1:0-14110 GCA_900128575.1 Stramenopiles sp. TOSAG41-1 | reverse complement strand
CCTATCAAAAATGAGATTGTTTCACTGTTGCGTAAATATGGTGGAAAAGCCAATTGTTATGATAAAAATGGAAAGTTTGTAGGAAAAGGCAAAGGAGACTTGAACGATTGAAGAGAAATGAAACAAACAAACAAACAAAACGAACGAGAATAGCAAAAACACCACCAGATTTTATTTCTTACTTCTTATACTATAATAATGGAATTACTTATTCTTACACTACTACTACTAACGACAATACGACAATACACAAAACAACACAAAATAAAAAAACACTTCGTTCTCTCTCTTCTATCTTGATCTTCTTATTCTTCTTCCTTCTTTTTTTTTTTTTTTTTTGTGTGTTGTGTTGTTGTGCTATTATATTATTATTAATGCTTCTTCTTCAATCACATCATATATCATCAAATCTCAACAACAACAATCTCATCATCATCAATTCATCAATAACTTTACTACCTACCCACGCCGTCTGAATACATAAACCACTTTCTGCAACTCCCTGCAACATCCTGTTATCCCCCAAGGGGACACAAGGTTTTTGAAGCACCATGGCTGCAGTGTTTGCGTCGGAAGAAGTAGGAGAGAAACGGTACAGCCTTTCTAAACTAGAGGAAGAGTACCTGAGTATGCTAGAAGGTATAAAGACCGTTACCTTTTTTCAAGGGAGCAGTAAAAACTTGGTAGCCTATTTGAAGGCAAGACTCCCATTGATTGCCACGGCGAATCCATGGATAGTCGGGTCTATTGATAAAGCTGTACCGCCGAAAAAAGGCCACGAGATAGTTGTCCCACTTCCTGCATCGGCTGCTAGTAAAATTGTGGATTATTGTCTGTCTGAAGCAAACGTTCCCGATATATCGATTTCAACCCCCTACCACGAACTTATCGAGAAACTGAAACAATACAAAGTTAAAAATGGTGCAGCATGCGCGGCTGGAACAAATGAACCCCTTTTCAAACTCGTAGTGTTTTCTGGGCCTAGCGATGAACAATGTGCTTTATACTTTGATTTGTCACACGTTCTTGCAGACGGACACTCATATTATCAAATTTTCAATATGCTGAGCGAAGGTTCCGAAATCAAGGCTTTAAACCCGGAGAGGAAAGTTGGTTTTGGCCTTACAGATGAACCGTGCCAGAAATTGTTGGGAAAAGAAGAAAGCAGTCTTGGTATGAGTGGTGCTTACACATGCATGCTAATGTCTCGGTTTATGTGCGGCAAAAAGCGCCATGCGAAATGTTATATGATCGATCCAGAGAAGGTAAAAGCAGCAAAGGCTAAGATTGCGAACACTGGGCAAACGAAATTTGTCAGCACAAACGACCTAGCTACATCAAGCATAGGAGTTGCCACGAAAACAAATTTCATGGAAATGGCATTGAATTTGCGTGGAAGATTAGAGGATCGTAAGTTACTTTTTACTGCCCCACAACTTTTTTCATTTTATGATTACCGTGACGCAGCTCGACTAACGATAAAATACACATGGTATGAAAGTTTCAAACAATGACCTTGGAAATTACGAAGCTAGTGTTTACTACTTTTCAAAGGATGACATTAGACCAGAAGGGATTCGAAAAAGCCTAGACACAGGCATGTCTAAAGGGAATGGCCTTATTCAAAGGTCAGGGCATCTTTTACAACAAGGTAATAGTGATGACGGCAGCCGTAGTATGAGTAAAATACCAGGTTGTTGTGGGATGTTGCGTTCAAGGTTTACGTTCGTGACAAACTGGTCATCATTTACACCGAGCATAGAATGGCCAGAGAGTATACAACAAGACGTACATTTACCGTTGGAAGTTTTTAAAGGATGGGATGGAGCAATTCTATTTAAGCCTAATAAGGACAGCACTGGTGTAATTTTGTATACAAACGAAGTGGACGAGACAGCATTGACAACTAATGGCCCATTCCGACTATTACAAGATGAAAAATGGGCATCCATGTTTTCTTAAAAAAATATAATTTGAAACCGACTATGCGTCATCATCAATGATACAGTGTGTTAAAATTATTGGTGTACGAAAGCTAGATCTTTACTTTCTATGTCAAAAATACCCCGCACTATTACTTGTGAAAGACTCCATGTACATGAGTAACGACGCTTTATCCCTAAACTATCTCAAGCCAATATACATCTTGAGCATCATCTCAACGATGCTGCACAGGGTCAGACAAAAGTCGACTCGCGAGCCCCTCATGGTTCCCACCTTCCGCCACCGTCTCGACCTCATCCACTAGCCGTTTTGACCTGTGTACCTCTTGTTTCTGTATTTTCTTGTCATTCCCATTCTTCATTGCATATCCCGCGACAAAGCTCGCAAGTCCCATTACAACAGCCGCAATGCCTGCACACTGCATAGTCGAACCAAAAGCGCTCCGCTTACCCCACGCGATCTCGATCCCAAGCGTAAATACAATTTGCATGGGGCTCAAAGCCATCACAGTCACCGGAGTGGCCATGCTGTTCGACCAAGCGAGGAGAAAGGCAGCCAGCGGCCAAGCAACCACACCATAAGCTAGAGCAATCCAGTCAGCCTCCGTAAAGCGCCACAAGCTCGGTTCCAGAGCACTAGGCAGCACCACCATACCCATCAGAACGACGCCGTAGAAGTAGTACCACGCGACCACTTCGATGCTCCTGTATCCTGCGGTGAGTAACCACTTTTGGAGGTGCCAAAATCCTGCGCCACCAAAAAGCACCTGAAGCGCGTAGAATACGCACGCTTTGGCAGTGCTGCCTCCCGAAGCAGACACTTCGGGCGAGTAGGAGGTAGCGACAGCGCCACTGACCCCAAGCGCCACCCCTGCAACCTGAAGTATGCTTGGAGTATTGCACTGAACCTTTTCTGTGCCGAGTGCAAGGCCAACAACAAAAGTCGCTGCTGGAATCACGTTTTGCCACGTGCCGGCAAGGACCGGTGTGCCGTACTTGATGCCTTGCACCGAAAAGTACTGGCCGAAATAAAGGCCAAGAGCGCCAAGCGCGAAGAACGGCAGCTGGTCGCGAGGTTCGGGCCACCTCCACGATTTTAACGAGACCCGCGAGGCAACTGCTGTGATCCACGCGGTGTTAAAATCACGAACGAGAACAAACAACCCAGGGTCCATTCCAGTATTGAGAGACAGCTTAGAAAGCACTGCATAGCCTGCAAACAGTAGCTGGCAAAGGCAAAGCGCGAGAACTACCTTGACTTTTGTGAGCATACTGACGAAAAAATGCTCTCGTCACGGCGTGGTCGCAGCCGCCGCTCGACGTGGAAAGGACGATGAGATATGCTACTGCCTGCCTCTGCTTTTGTGCATTTGCTTCTGAAAAGTCCAAAAGGGCAATCCGAGGCTGCAGGGGATCGACGACCTCTAGATTCCTTTCCGCTGTCGTCTGGATTGCGCGAAGAACCTAAAAAACCTTTGTTGTGTTGCCCATCATTATTATCATCATCGTCATCGTGTAGTAGGTACCGGTAAGTATTAGGTATTAGTAGTGTTATATGATGATCTTCTTCGATATATTTTTTCATATTATAGTGTAGAGATGATTTGGTAGTTAAAACATCGACAAGCAATCATTGCCACATCGCCACTACTGCGATCTGGCAATGCCCCAGGCCACGGCACCGACCAGGGTCCCCACAAAGGGGGCTATTTTTCCTGGCAACGCAGAGTCGATCGGTACCCCAAACAGTGACATCGCTATATTCTGGTCGTGGACGAAGTGCCACAATTGGTCTGTGCTGCAAAACAACTGTGATGCCGTGTGCAATCGTGGAGCATGTGGCCCTATCGTACTCCGAAGCCGCTCCTCGAACAAAGCATGGGGCTGGCTCATTACCTTCAGGGTACCGTACCCCATCATGTGTACCAAGCTCAAGAGTAGTGAAGTGGCGATGGTTATCCTAAATGCTGGGTGGGGGGCCAAGGCATTGTCAATGTTTGTCAAGCCACCGGCAGCATCGGGTAACAGCCACACCATACCCACAACCATCCATACCAAATTGAAAAGCAACGTGCAAATATTGTGAAAGTTTGGCCCGCGTTTCAATGCATTCGCGATAACTTGACCTTGCCTTTCGTACAATAGCCCCAACCTCATACGCCGCCGTTCTATACTGCTTTTATCGTCAACAAGCTCAGCAAGGACGCTGTTGCAGTAGTTCTCAACCAAATCCTTCGATAGGTAATGTCCAAAACGCTCCCCTACAACGTTTGCGAGCGGGGCCCATCCCGTAAACAGCGCGTTGACCGCAACGCTGCTGATAATGCAGATCCAAGTTGCTAGTTGCATGCCTGGTGTCATACGTTCGTCCACATTGTTCGAGACTAGCAAGGGGAGAACGAACACACACAAGGGCAACGTATACAAAATGAACATGAAGAGAAACATCGTTATCATGCCGGGGTTATGGTTGATAGCCATAATTTCTTTTCGATGTTTCTTCAAAAAGTGCCCCACCAGGGGCTCCCCCCATAAGCTCTGTTCCATGGGTACCATGAAAAACATAAAGTCAAGCAAAATGGCCACCCCAAGTCCGATCGCCACGTTGTTACTGAACCCAAATACCAGGTAACTCAAAAGCCAGGTCATCAATCCCACCGAAGAGTACATCACGAAGGACCCTACGATATGCCTTAGTCTTTGCGAAGGTAACATTGGAGCTCCACATAATTCAAGCCCCGCGCCTAGGGCAACCGCGGTCGTGAAGCATGTGAAGTTACCGGCCTCCCGAAGCAAGTTGATGCGCCTTGGCGCATCCTTTAGGCTGGGGATATCGTCGTCGACGGCACCGGCACCACCACCTTGAACTTCACCCGCGCCGGCGCTGCCATTCCCAGGCTCGGGTGTGGCGTTCGGTACCGTCAAAGCGTAGGCGGAGGATGCCATTCTTTCCAGTCGCTAAGCATGCGCTCACCGCGAATGTCCAGCAGGGTCGGCGTGCAGGTGTTGGGGTACAGAACAGAAGAAACCCTTCACACATCACATCCTTCACCACATTCACTACTACTCACCACTACTACACAACAACGACTACCTCTACCACAACAACTAAATATAATAAAATTAATGTCCAACGCGATTATTATTTATTTTTTTATATAAATTAAAATAATTTCGAAGCCAAACTCTGCTGAATTTATTAAATAGAAATTGAACAACACACTATTGAAACATGATGTATAGCATAGGAATAGCATTAACGCACGATGTTGTCCGGACTTATACTACTTCTATTATTATTATTATTATTATTATTATTATTATGGTTGCTGAATTAGATTGTTGCTGATGATGATATTTTGTACTCATCATCATCATATATAATAATACTTCATCTTATAAACTTTATATTATTTACAACAGGTAAAGTAGAGTAGTAATAAACAAACAAAAAAAACGCAGCAGAGGGAGGGGGAGAATCGCCATACGTCATCGACAAACGAACCAGTAGGCAGACTAATTCAACTTCCAGGAGAGATACTCTAAATACGTTTTCTCCGTCTCGCGGTTTTACATTTTTAAATATTTTATTTACACGCTGAGTAGTAGTAGAGAGTATATGATAAAATAGTTCACCCTATATTTTATATGACATTTTTACCACACATCATCATCACATATCTATTATTGTCACATGATGAGAGATGAGGGATATATGAAACACAACAAACAAGGTCACGGACCGCTCTCACACGTAAAGGTCCTTCTTCTCGATTGTTCAGGCGTTGTTTTATGAAACGTCTTCAGTAATTGAATGTAGTGACGGGATAATTTCTTTTAAGTTTCTTAAGCTAATAAATAAATAATTAATCAAGAGTTAAAAAAATATATATGAACATGATTGATTAAAGGGTTACCTTTAGCTCAGCCAAGTTACGATGTTACGACGCTGCAACTAGGTCGCCGACGGAAGTTTTACCGTCATATTCTAAGTTGAGTATCCACTGCCCAAGTTGCGTTTTGTTTTTCGTCTCGTCCAAGAGAGAGTTAACTGAATAGGATGGCTTTGTAAAACATTCGTCTACACCAAACATATTAAGGTTAGTGTGTTGCTAGAATTCAGGGAAAGACGTAAATACCTACCAATGGTTTTGTCCAGTGCACCCGTGCTGCTCCAGTACTGCATCAGTGTTTCATGAGAGTCTATCATTCCCATTCCAAACATTGCAGCGTAAGTCTCGCCAAAAAACTGGCTCGCCTCGTCTTGAAATTCGTCACTCCAGTCGTCTGCCGCAATGTTTAAACCTTCCGTTGCCCAGCCAGTGTCTGCCGCATCGCTGTTTTCCACTATGTTCGTCAGTACACGCTTTGCGATCGGGCCCGCGGTGGCATCTTTCGAATATGCCATGAAAAACGAAGTGGAGTCAAATGGTTCCCCAAACTGTTTGGGGTTACCCCAGTATGCCCCCGGTCCGTTCGGATGCTTTGAGATAAATGTCTGAAAAATTTCTTTATCTACTGGCTTGCCACCTGCAGCGTTAAGCAGGTGCAAGATACCTGGAATTCGAGAGGCATCGCCTAATGGTTGTACCCCCCCGTTGCCCTCGGCAATGACATTCCCCTGCGGGTTGCCAGATTTGCCACACGCACTTCCCATTTCTTCGCTTCAACTTGGTTCTACGGCGTGGTCGAATCGCAAGACATGGAATATCAAGGACGTGCACCGCAGCCAGGCGATGGCATGCATATCAAGGTTGGTCATATGACCATGGATGACATAATAGTAATAAAGTAGAGAGTAACGATGATGATATATTTATTCTCTTTATTATTTATTATTATTACTATTATTATCCTCTATCCTCCCTCCTCATTTTTTTGGATGATCTCAATCAGAACACATCATCATCAGAACTCTTCTTTTTTATTATTATTATTATTATTATTATTATTATTATTATTATGACATTTTTTGGATCCTTCTTTACACTAGAGAGACATCAAGTACGCAAATCTGTAGTTGAACATTAAAAACCGTGAAACTCCCCCATTTGAAACGTAAGGTTGGGCATAGTGTAGTGTTGGATTTGCTCCTATCTTATCATGTGTACTTGAAGACATATGGATCGTTGGCCTATGAATTGAGATGAACCGTTAGTGTTTTCGAGTGCATTTTTTATTATTATTATTATTATTATTATTAATAATATTGTTGGATCATCATCAATTATTTTTTCTTCTTCTCTCTTCTTATTATTCTTCATTCTTCTTCTGTCTGTGTTTCTCTTCTTGGGTTGTGCGCATGTTGTTGATGCCTCGGCACTGAACAAACCCAGCGTTGCTCCATCTTGGGTACGGAAAGGAGCTCGGTGCGTGGTTCCAATTTTTAATGGCACTCGCAGCGAGGCAGCGCGCTCTTCGGCGGCACAAGCAACGCCAGACGCGAGCCTCTGCTAGAAAACAGCTGGTCCGTGGTGTTGGAGCGACTGGGTCCTTAAACGACTTGGCAAGTTTGGCAAACCAGGCAGCAAGGGACGGCGACGAGTATAATGGTGCATTGAAAAGACTACTAGCATTTAAAACACAGTCGAGAAAACGCTCTGATAAAAACCAAGCGAAGTTCGCATGGATCGAAGAGAACAAGCGAATGAAGAAGGAGGCCGCGGGTCTCTGGAAAGACTTGGAGCGGTACAGCAAAACATTTAACAGAGAGTCGCATCTTGGAGACGCAGAGTACACGACAATGAAGAAAGAGCTGTTCCTGGAGATTCAAGCTATTCAAAACCTTGTTGCGGACTTTGTCAATGTAGTAGAAGCTAACAAAACTGTTGGGAGCAACCAGGGCCAACAGTACGAGATAGCATCAATTTTGAGCGAGTACAATTCGACCCAGGAACTTATTCAAAAACAACTAGATGAAGAACTTGCTGCAACAGCTACTGAAGTTCGTACAGCTCGGGCTTCTGTGTACCATAGTTTGCGTAAAAAATGCCATTCTGATGGATATGACGAGGGCATTACGTCTGACGATACAGATGTTGATGTGTTTGAAATAATTAATACCATTCCGCTTGTCAATAGGATGGATCCATCTGCAGTGTTCGATGTATCACAGAGGCTGCATGCTGCTTACGAAAAGTACAAGGGCGATGTGAAACAGCTAAAGTCCGCGATAAGCGGAATGTACATAGAGCAAAGAAGTAATGCGCCGAAGTTAGCGCGTCAGAGCCATAACAATGAAAATAAGGATAACAATATTGCCACAAGCAGTGTATCCGGGGAAGCTGAGGCAAAGACTAAAGCTAAAGACACGAATCATGGGTCCACATTTTTGTTTAACAACTGGTCGACCAAATCTCATAGTCTATTTTTGAAAATTTATAAAGAAACGGTTCAGAGGGGAAAGAGCAAGTCCGAGCTTTACAAACGTTACCGAATGTCGAATACGACCTTTGATGAAAGCCCTAAAAGCCTAGAGGATTTACAAGATCACCTACAAAAGTACGAAAAATATAGGTTCACAAGGAAAGAAATAAGGGAGAAAAAGATAACATGGCAACGTTTATTGAAAGAAGAGGTTAGCCACTTCAGGCACATGTGTGCGGAAAATGTAAAGCAGATTGAAGCCAACGAGAGGAAACAGGAAATTATTCGTGCGCAGAATGCAAAGACGGCTGGTTTACACGAAGAGTTTCAGCGGCTGAAAAAGATCTACGACAAGAAACAGGAGGAGAAGGAAGCCCAGCGGATGGAGCAGCAGCGGCTACAGGACGCGCACGATGAGATGCTTCGGAAAAAAGCAGACGCTCTGGCGAAACGAAATAAGGAACTGGCGACACTGTACAAGCAGCAGAAAAAGATGAAGCAGCAAGACTACGAAATGCAACTGAAGCGCGCTCAAGAGGAACAGGAGCAAGCCCGCTTGGAAATGCTACCGCACCTACGATCCCGCGTCGATTATCGAAAACAACTACTGGACGAGAAGAGCGAGGAGCGAAAAGCCAAGTTACAAGCTCTTATTGAAGAGAAGGAGCGTCGTGAAGCAATACTTAAGGAGTTGACAAAGACTTGCCCTTACGCTGAAAAGATCTCTAGCGAAAATCTTCACGACCCTGAACGCCTTTTTCAAGCAACAAAGGCATTTGAAATGGCTGTTGCTGAACTCGATGCAATGCTTGCGAACCCATTAGAATGCCGTCTGTTGAAACCACTGAACGGTTTCGAATCCAAGAAAATTGTCAGAGATATTCGTTTCAAATTGATGGAGAGGTTGACGAGAGCTGGCCTACAAAGCGCTCCTTATGCCCAAGCGATGATGATCAAAATGTCTAGACAAGGCAAAGTGCATCAAACATCTATTAATGCCCCTTTCCGTGTAGCCCCAATTGTGAAGCACAGTGCAGCCCAAGTTGCGCGAAACCACCAGACGTTTATATATTGAGCGGGTACGGGTGTTTTTTTTAAATAATAAAAAATACATATAAATGCGTATTCGTAGCATACGTCGTACTTTAAATCACACACACACACACAACATGACAAGAAAAAACTTGTTTGCAGGAAAAAAATTGAAGAAATGTTTATGCATATGTCAAAACCTGTACTTGCTTTGTCGAGATCCGTATCTTTGCACCTTGCTTTTGCCATCAGTTTTCCGTCGACCTTCATAATTATCGTCAGGAAACGGTGGTTTTAATGGTTTCATACCCAACTCTTTCCGTATACGATTCCAATAGCGGATACTTCCTTTCACCTCTTTCGGATCAACACTAATATCGCTTATTTTTCGCTTACTACCGCTTTGATCTCCATTCGAAGTTTTAGTCTCGCTAGGCTTTGAGCTACGGCTCATCACAGTGGACAAATTATCCCACGTTGATTGCATAACAGGGTCGTTCAGGTGGCTTATGTATGGCTCTAGTTGGCCGCTCTGCACTAACATCTTTCTACCCACAATGCGAGGAAGAGAAAGGTCGCAAACAAAAGTTGATGTAAGTAGCTCTTCGATAAATTCGTCCATACAAATAATGGACCAACCAGTGGTGTCCCGCTTGCGAAGCTTCCGGTAGTCCTTCAAAACTGGCTCCAAGAGTTTATAAATGTTCACAGGACGGAACGCCATCCGAATATACAGGGCAACCAGAGCCCGCAAATATTTATTTGTTGTGTCTAACAATAGTGCCTCAACAATGTCCATCTCAGGATTGATTTGCAATAATTTCAGGAGAAGGCAAATAAATGGCGTTGGCGCCCGATTCGCACCATAAGTCCCTCCCACATATTCTATTTCACTAGCTTTATCAATTAGCGTGGCCACCGTAAGCGCAAAGCACTCGGTTTTCCAATATTTTGTGCTGTAAACCCTCAAACGAAGGATTTTATCGAACTTAAGGTGCAGTTCCGCGGATGTGACCGCGGAGGATCCAGACATCCTTTTGCGGTATTGTGCGGCCTTATTTGATTCGAATGAGGCTGCGTAAGCTCCAAGGTGGTGCGACGGGTAAAGATTGGCCATCATCCATGCAGCAACATTCATTCATTCAATCATGCGTGATGAGCGAGGATGTGGTGGTGTGAGCTGATGATGGGGTGTTAATAATGTACCCGATAATCGAATGGCACTTTCGTTGAAACTTTTTTTTTCAGATTGAAAAAAAATTAACATCCGTAATTCCAAAACTAAAGCACTGATTCTAAAATATTTAGCCTTCACGGCTTCAACCAAACATAAAAAGCATTACTATAGGAATAGTATTATAATATAAGTAAATGCAACACTCCGACTCCGTCGAGGTGTCACATTCATTTCATAGGCATCATTTACTACCAAAAGAGTATTGCAAAATGGACTTTGTAGGCCGCAATGATTTCTGTGATTCCTATCATAAATACTACAATGTACCGTAGCCTTAGTGGGTAGAAGAAGCGTTAGAAGAATTTTATTATTGCGAAGTTCGGGCAACGGTGCACGTCCGAGCGTCAAACAACCCACACTCAGTGTCGCCCGGCAGTCTCAACACGACAGAGTGGCAATAAAAGGAATGGTGCATTGACTTCTTATGCAGGTTTTTTTTGTTCATGCTGGCACTCTAGCAAAATGTTAACATTGGTTTTTTTTTAATCCGACGTGGCTGGTGTGGCCGCCCAGGTTCAATTCCTGGGCACGTCGTAGTATTACTAACGAACGCAAATTACCCACGCTCGATTTGTCGAAACAAAAATTCTGAACCCTAATTACGGAACCAAACAACACATTCTTGCAAGAGATTTTTTTATTTAAATAACATTTGTGGCATTGAAATTAGATCCAGGATAAAAATATTTTTTTCTATTAAGAAACAAATATGCTCGACGTGGCTGGTGTGGCCGCCCAGGTTCAATTCCTGGGCACGTCTAACAAAAGTAAGCCAGAAAAAGCTTTTTGGAATTGTTATGGTGATTCGACGTCAGGGTATACTCGCAATCAGAAGGTTGCTGAATTTGTCAGAATATAAAAGGAAGTGTTCTGGCGCGCGAAAGAAGTTTAGTTGCATTTACATATCATAATTTTTAAATTTAAAACATTGTTTTTGGAGATTCTCCTACGATGGATTGTCCATCTGCGGAATACAAACCATCGCTTTCCTGACTTTCTCTTCTAGATATTTGTCTACTTATGCCAGTTTTTTTGTTTTCGCTAGCATCAATTTCTAACTCTGCTTGTATCAATGCATTGTCATCTTCATAAATAGTATCTGCTTTGTCAGTTGTCGTTGTTGTGGTCGTCATTGGTCTTGCATTATTATTGGCTAGGTAAATCTTTTCTGTCCAATCTCCAGCGTATTTTTCGCGATCAGCGTTAAGGATCAAAGATTTTCTTGTTTTGTCGTATGAGACCAATAAGCGCCCTGATTTTAGTAATTGGAATAAGATTACACTTGCCGTTATTTTTCTTTGATTATGTGCTACGCCATCATCTGTTAACAATTGAAGTAAACTTTCTTGTAAATCAAACCAAGTGCCTCCATGATTACCGATAACCCTATCAATTGCTGCTTTGATTCCAGCATTATCACTGCAGACTTTATCTCTTCTATGCAAACAAACATCACATTTCATGCAATTTGTCGCATTTTCTACTCCAAAATATGTATCGATTTGTGCCATCTTGCATTGATCGCCATTGATAAAGGCGAAGTTTACTGTCTCTATTAAATCTTTTGTCTGAAGGCTGCAATGATCTACTACACAGGCCATATCGTTATGCTCAGTATACCCTCGTAGCAATCGCGTCAGCCATGCAACAGCTACTGGAATATCAGTAGCAATGGTTATTTCAGCATTGCGATCGCTGCCTTGACCGCGCCCGATACGATTCCCTCCTTGTGCTAGCGCTATCATGCTTAATGGACTTTGCAAATATAAATGGTATATAGATGATAATGTAACACCCATATTTAATACTGGACTAGCAATTAAAAAACGAGTGGGGGTGGAAGAAGTGATGAAATCCTTCACGTTTTGATGAGGCGTATCACTGCTTGCTTTATATACCTCTATGCCCTTTATCGCCTGTTTTTTAAATGCAT
Organism: Stramenopiles sp. TOSAG41-1; assembly: GCA_900128575.1. Taxonomy (NCBI): domain Eukaryota; species Stramenopiles sp. TOSAG41-1. Next base: position 1,599 of record LT658796.1, on the reverse strand, counting down.
TTTCAACTTTCCGTACGGTGTCTAGCATTAAAACTATTGCTTCATTGTCGGGAAATGCATATGTTCCTGCCATTAAATTTCTGTAAACTGAACCACGATGAAAGTTGACTTTTAAATGTCGTAATTGATCAAGTGATCCTAGTACCGTTTCCACTGAAAATTCTGATTCGATATAATTGCGAACAGCTGGAGTTACAGTTCCACCGAGAAAAACAATCTGAATCCCTTTCCCAGCAAAAAGTTTCAAAACTTTCATTAGTAAATCATATGATATTGCACGAAACCATGTTTTATCGTGGAAAAGTAAGTAACATTCGTCCATGCATACTACATCAAACTTGCTCAATAGTGTGTTGAATAAAATGATTAATATAGCATCTCCGGATTTTTTATCATTAGATGGCTCGTTTGCTATTCTGAAAAATAAAGCTTGCAGCGACTCTGGGCAAAAGTAAAAGATACCTTTTTTATTATTATCATCATCAACGTTTACCAATTTTGATACGTACCCCCGTAATCCATGGTTCCTAGCTGTTACTGCCAAATCCTTACATAAATCTAATGCCGGGCAGCACCAGCATACTTTTTTTTTGCAGAACATGGCTGCGATTAACAAGGCTAAGCTTTTACCAGACCCGCAACGTGCTACGTATAGAAAGCTTTGCCCGGAAACGGCTTTGATAATTGCTTGTTGTTGTCCTTGCATATAATCAAATCTCTTTAAATATGTTTCTTTCACTTTCCTGAGAAACGTGTTTTTATGGACCTCCGATGCAGTTCCATCTTTCAATTTTTTTGCTACTGATATAATTTGTTTCGTTTTGAAACTCTCTATCAACCTGACGCCTTTGATAGAGGGTATGACAAGTTGTCCTACATTCGTTTCATCTTCCACAAATTTTAAGTATGCTTTCTTCACCTTTTCATGAAGCTCTTGCTTTTGTTTGATATCAAATATGCGACGTTTATGTACACCTTTCCACATATCTTCAGATACCTCCCTTGACTTTGGCTTTGCATTATTCTGATATTTAATGCTTGGCAACCTTAACTTTGTTTTGATTTTTGGCTTTTCTTTTCTGTCAAGTAAAAACATTAGCTTATGCTCGCTCGTAATCTTTTGCTCCTCATCTTTTGTATCTTCTACATCTCCTTCTCTACCCTCCTCAAACCCTACTTGATACCGTACCGCAGGCCAGCAATTAATATATTTTGCTCCTGTTAGTCGTTTGACTTCCAAGCTGTCATACACAGCTGCTATTCCTTTAATAAAATCTTCTCTTCTACGAGTGCTAAATTTTTTGTTGCGGACTACAGCATAATTTTTTCTCCCGCTGGATAAAACAAGTGCACCTCGTAGGTTTCTCAATTTGTTCCCAACATTAGCGTGTATAATGAACTCCATAGGTGTTTGTGGCTTAAGTATTTTTGCCAATAAATTCAAATGCTCGATAAATGCATCGCGTGGACGAAAATCATTCGAAAAGCGAATCCAACGTTTTTCTTTATACATTTTCTTGGCCCAATCGGAGTGTTCACCAAGCAGCCCTGTCACCAAACGCCCTTGTAATGTCACGTAATTTACTTTTCCACTACTAC
>LT658795.1:0-14120 GCA_900128575.1 Stramenopiles sp. TOSAG41-1 | reverse complement strand
AAATTTTTACAAATACGATAAAAAAAAAGCAGTTTGGGTATGTGCAGGCAACCGCACTACTAGTTTATCCTATCTACTGGTGACATGCATAGTTTTTGCTCTGGTCTCATACTTGTCATAAAAGCAGCGCCTGTGGTTGAGCATATGAGGTTTCTGATGTTTAGACAATCGGCGAAAAGCCATTTTTAATGTCCCCACTTAATGTAAATAGCGTGCTCATGTAAATCTTCACTTTTCGTTTAGTTTTTCGGTTTAAAATTGTGGCATTAGATCAGCAACTGCTGTGAAGCTGTAGATGCAGTATTTTGCGTTCTCGCACAACACATATTACATTCTATTTTTAAAACCGCCGGGATTGGGAGTTTTATTATTCGTATATAGGGTAGGCGTGATTTTATTCTACTAATATCTCGTACTTAAGGATAAACTATCTTTAAGGTTTCTCCAAAGTCTATGTTCACAACAAACAACTAGCTATCTAATAGCAAAGGCAATTCCACATCTGTTCTATGAGTTGATTTTAGTTTTCTCCAAGGCCAAAGACGACTACCTTAAGGCAATCATATTGAGTGAGGGAGGGCATGATGAATACCTCGTAGTGGTCCCGGCCACCAGCACCAGATAGGATAGTGTTGGGTTTTCTTATTGTCCACTGCTGTTCATCATTCGACGAAGTAGTAGAGGCTAGTAGAATGCAACAACTAATAATTTAAATAGTGGTGTCTAATAATAATAAAGGGAACAACAACAACAACTTCTTCTTCTATTTATTTCGACACGCGTGTAACGCGCGCACGCAGAAGCTGCATAGGCCATTTAACAGCCGAAAACATCCATATCATTTAATTATTCGAAACTTCACCCCACCCACTATTTCGTAACATACTAGATGAGTGATGGATGGACATAGCAAAAAACGCAGCTTGGAAATCGCAACTGGCGATACACCAAACTTTAAGAGGCGGGTCTCTCCTCGGTGGGCGAGTGCGCACGAGCTAACACCATCGCTGTCCATCTTAACAAATTCATTTTCTAACTCCTTCAACAGCTGCGACTCCAACATCGATATGCTGGAAGGTGGAAGTGCGAGACAGGTTTTAGGGGATGATTTGTTAAGCCCAATTATGAACGTGAGAAAATGGCAGAAGTGCTATGTAGTGCGCAAGAATAAGGTTGAATTTAAGATGTATATGGAACAGTCGAAAAGGATTTTAATGACAGCCAGAAAAATCGGCCAGACAATCTATTTATCCTGTTACAATGACTTCCCAGAAGGTGTTGGCGATGCACCACTGGAAGGTGCTGGTATTAAATTAGGCATCGATAGGGGTACTAAGTACAACATGGACGCAGTGTGCGCACTTTTGCGATTAAATGCTAAACGGAAACGCTATACTCTCTTTTCCCGGAGTTGCGAACTCTGCGACGGTGTTTTATCTCGTTTTACGTGTGGGACAGAAAGCCCAATAAATGGTGACAGGCAATTATTGGCTGAAATAGAACACGAAGTTGTCCATATACAACGTGCTGGTACAGTTTGCAGACGCATAGCAGTTGAATTACCATTTGTTCATCCCCGTGACAAATCGCGGGTCGTCTGGTGTCCTCGCTCTGGCACTCCACGTGACAAAGCAAGAAAGCAATCACTAGTAGCTCTTGGAATGCCAGACGCACAGCCTATCAGAGTAAAAAGGTCAGATTCTGGCTCCGATGTGCTGCGCCAGATTGTAAAAAAGACAACACCGAAGAATAGTTCCGAGAAAAAACGATCTTCAATTTGGGACGAGATCTGTAGTAGTGGCGATAGTGGACGTAGTAATGACAAAGATGCTAACTCGAGAGACAATGAAGTTGACGCGCCACCAAGTCAGCAAAACCAAAGTAAAAATAACAACACTTGGCAAGATGATAAGCACAAGAATAGGCTCTTGCTGATGAGCAAACTTCCAAAGTGGAACGATCGCGTAGAAAGTTTTTGCATGAGTTTTCATGGACAACGTATTAAAGTTGCTTCCTCGAAGAACTTTGTTTTCGGCACGAATCAAGGAAAGACCACTGAGGCAAAAAATTCTCCCGTCTTGCAGTTTGGAAAGCAAACTGATAATGGAAAGCGCTTTGCCTTGGACTTTCGATACCCTATGGCCCCAGTTCAAGCGTTTGCTATCTTTTTGACTGCATGTAATTGGTGCGGACCGAAAGAAAAGGATTAAGTCTAATATTGTTCTTTACAATTTTTTTAAACAATATTTCAAATTGGAACGGACACTTTGTTATAAGTATTGTTGTTTACATAAGTATGCTGAAGCCTTTTGCGTTTATCATTTAATATTTTAATAAAAATATATACTCGTATGATACTTCTCGTATGTCATATCAATATATATGTGCGCATACATATATGACAACTATCTTTTGCGACGCAGCCCACGCTTTTTATAGGTCTTTCGCAACATTAATGTCTAAATTATGCAATCTAACACAAGCTAATATTTGCTCCGGAAGATGCCGACCTTCCCGCCCTTCTATCACGTATGCCATATCAACTATGGATTTTTGAACGACATGTTGTTGATTGAAATAAAAATTTTTGAGCATGTAACCAAAAGTGTGTACATCGGATATTACTGCTATGGTTTCTCCATCATTTTCTACGGAATGCGAGACATTTGACAAAAATGGTTTTCCATTGTACTGTTTGATCATTTTATTACCCATCATGCCGATGTCCAAGTCTTCTGGATTTGCTACTTGCACTATTGTCTTCCACTGTGGATGCAAAGGATCACCAGGCTGTGCCCAATCTTTCAAAATTTCTATTCCTGATGTTGGAGATTTTGTACCCGTGAGCATTTCCTTCGCTTCATCAGATAGAGTGAACCACACGACCAAGTTGTGGCTAGGCCCATCATCCTGGCTCGACAACATTGAAGGCTGATAATCAGGGAATATTTGAGTGACACAAAGGTTGTTTGGTACTCCACCAGTTTGTCCAGGTTGAAAGCCGTTTGGCTTTCGAAATTTTTTATAGACATCTTTATCCTTGCTAGACGTTTTAAACATGTCTACGGCAATTGGTACATACATGCTAAACTCAGACGGAACTTTAACTTTGTATAGTTCATGATTCTTATCAACATAATGAGGTCCACGCACTTCGAAAATATTCGTTGTAGGGCATTTTGCCCATGTCATCGGGTTCGGAGTTTTACTATCGTCAGTATGTTCCTCAATTTCACCCGAAACCATCAAAGAATCACCTGTATCACCAATTGTATTTTCGTTATCATCACTGTCATAAAAAGTGTCAGTAAGCGGCAAGCCCCAAATATCAGAATCTATTCCTTGGGCAATATATTCTCGTAAACCAGAGAGGCAGCTCATTCGTTCCATCGCCGACATCTTTCTAAGTGCAGATGGAATCCAGCCGCATGGGTCAAAATCCACTATTTGGGTCACTTGTGAGACAGTTCCAGACTGAACAACAAGCTCTTCGATGGCAAATCCACTGAGTCCACATTTTGCGCGAACAAAGCCACTTCCACGTGGCGCAGCGCGATGATCTGTTGACCATTGCGGTACAAGGAACACGTCACGCTCTAATTCAATACCATGTTGCATCAAAATAAGATCTCTTGGGTAAGCCATGCTCTCAACGTCTAATGCTAAAGGGCCGATCGACCATATACCCCGGGCAGCACCATCTTGTGCTCGAGCCCCACCAACCGACCCGACATAACCGCCCGTTGAAGCCCCCATAAAGGCCGCACCAATAACAGCTCCAGCAACTGGCTCGTACCCAAACATGTCAGCAACGACGGCCGACCCGGCACTACCTAAGCCCAGAATTACTCCTGTCGCAACACTATTGACAAACGTCCCAACACCATCAATTGCTTGATATTTATCGTGTCGTCTCCAAGACATTTTGCCTGCTAGACGCACTACTTGTGATCGTGCCCCATATGATTCCAATACATGAGCGTCGGAGAAGTGTGGATCCCACTCTACACGCGAACTAGTGTCCAGTAACAATTTGCAGACTTCTCGAGCCGGTGCGTTTACTACGATCGAACCTTTGTACGTGTTTGAGCCTCTCAGTGCCGATATTCTAACACCATTTTCAACAGCCAAAAGATGCCAAGCATCGCGCCTTCTTAAAAGTCCGGCAAATTCTTCGACTTTTTCTTTAACATCCTTTTTTAGCGATGCCGGCAGCTTCGAGGTAGCGTGGCTTGCTCCCCCAAAACGCTTATGTATCGTCAAGCCGCTACTGGCATGGGATATTGCTTCATGCGAAGACGAGCTTAATTTCCCATCTGATCTACGCTGTCTTAGTTCGTTGCCAAATGCATTCAGGTTTCCATCATCACGTTCATCGTGCCTCTTCCTTTGTTTTACGGCATCTTTCAAACAGGCTATCCACTCTTCAATATCGTTTGCGTCTTCCCCAGACATACAGTGAACCTTGCCTACAAGTCCGTCTGCAAGATGGATCCTTTTTGTCCCAAATGTGTCACTCAGCCCACCATCGTGAACAGTGCAGTTTACAAGTGATATTATGCCATTTGGGGCAGCTCCATCTTGCATTTCCTTGCTATCGTGATAATATCTTAAATGCCAGTTATCCAAAACGAAATATTTCTTTTTCCACTGCCGCATAATTTTACCTTTCCGGTACAAATACCCAGTCTTTCGAATAACTAGGGAAGACTGCTTTTGCTCGCCGCTTGAAAGTCTTGAACGTCTCATCGCTGCTTTTATTGGGCGTTTCGAACGAGTGCAAAGCTTTCCTGTTGTTCTACTTTTTTGATCGCGTTGAACTTTTGCTGAAGTAGCGTTGTGAGTTGAGTTGAGAAACTGATATGATGACTTGTTAAAATCATCAATGACTGCGGCGGTGTGTAGTTAGTAGTAGCAATAATAATAATAAGAAAAAAAACTGAGAAGAATGATGATTAATATACGTACGTATAATAATAAAATAATTTTTTATTTTTATTATATTGGTGGTGGTGTCATTCATTATTATTCATTTTTTTTTTATTTATTAAAATTAGGTTGGTTAAGGTTTTGTGTTATTATTTTACTTATTACTCCTCATAGGCTAATACAGGGTACTGCCATTTAGTGGAGGAGATCATCGTCCAACTCTGACGCCAAGATTAAATACAATCCTCGTAGTGCTAGCTAGACTAGTTAGCAAGTGAAGCTGGTGCAATGAGAGCACAAGCAAAGTTTGCACCTTCTCCATTAGCTAGCTAGTACGAACGAGGAGATACATGTACGTATGGCAAATGGCAAGCGTTGCCTGGATTCATTATATAGTACGATATGTAGTAGGTAGTCGAATATACTTATCCCTATCATAAAATGAAGAAGTCACCTCTCTCTAGAAACGATGTTACCCCAATACCCAACCACTGTGCGTAATTATTCTTCAGAGTTATTATCTGTATATTTTAATAATTTACGAGTTTTGTTGCGGCGACCCCCAAATTCCGTAAAATGATGGATGATCCTCAATCCGCTTTCCATCAGTTTCGTCTATTTGTTCGAATTCGACATGGGTGGAGATCAGATCTCTTTTTACAATATCTACACGACCTTCAGCATTTAAGCAATGTTTTTCCTTTGGCCTTTTTATACTTGAATCGTTCCCGTCCACAGAAATTTCAATGGAATTAGGGAACACTTTATGTTTGCGTCCCATATGTTTCTTCCACAATTTTTCTGCGGCATAATCCTCATCAGTATAATACCGAACACCAAAAATTACTTCGCAAGCTTGGCACGATGTAGCGAACATATAGTATAAGAAAACCATTGTGTTCCGAAGACTGTATAAGTGTAGTTGAAGATCTTTAATGGTTCGTGTACAGACTTCATGCGTTGATAGTTCTTCGCGCAATTTCACAACAAACGCTAGACATGATTTAAACACGCGTAATAATGCCCTAAGTATGAAACTAATAACATGCAAAGAGAGACATATGCAAAGTGTTGGTAGCATACAAACTATGCAGATGATGTATAATCCGAAAAACGGTATCCATCTTTTGGGTTGAAATACTAAATCTGGACTTCTTGACTTGATCTTTGCTTGACAATAATACCACTTCGAGCATAGATATAAGGTAATATGGATTGGAAATGCCAAGAACGCTACGAAATAGATTACGTCAGTAGTCTCGGTATACAAATCATTCTTTAAATCCGTTTGCTTATTGTACCCATCAAAGCCATTGTTGTATTCTCTTACTATATAAATTGCGCATACACCAAGTTGAAGAATTTGCAAAAACATGGGCGAAATAGTGCCAATCGTAATTTGTGAGTCTCCGGCCTGCCTTTGATTCCATTTCAATCTAAAGAATACACAAGTTCGAATAAGCAAAACTGCAATGAATATAATGAGTTTAGTAGTAGCAATTGATGTGGCTTGGTCTGTTGCAACAATGACAAGTAGCGTCACGTCCTCAAGAGGATCCCTGGGACGTGGCGGCTTTGCAAACAGAAACTTTAAGTCATCCAACGTTTTATAGCATTTTTTGGTAGCCACCGTTTTCTTACAAAGTGGCCCTGTCCTTTTGCCGTGGCATTTCCAATGAAACAGCACCAGCTCCACAATATAAAACACCAAGTAAATGCAGCAAGATATTAAGAACACAAACCACCAAACGAAATTGTTGTTATAGCCATTACTTTCATTACCCGAAGTTGCCATGTGTTTTACTATGTTGAAGTTGGCTGATATCGGTTTATGAAAGTTCCATATACAGTGGCCACCATCCAATTCTAAGATATATTTATTTTCACCCATTGCGGCATTGCATCGCGTTAAAAGAGATACAACCATCAAAGCTGCAGGGAAAAAGTACGTAGTTATTATACCAGTAATTATTCCATTCAGTAAGCATATGGTCTTTTTCTCGATAGTTTTCAAAGCATCGAGGTGATACCGGCAACAACAATGATTCACAAAAATCATCAGTAAAACAAATAGTGGCGGAATTATCAGCATTACTACGCCAAAAATCACATCAATTAGCATTAAGGCTTTCGAGGACATGTTCAAATTGCACTGTAAAAAAGTAGCAGTGTAGGTCGTGTATTTGGACACACTTAAACTATAAAGAGGCATGTATAAATTGAACAAGTTGTTAAAAGCAGCAGTTTCGCGGTCTTTTGGAATCTCAAATATTACTAGGAAAAGATATAAAGCTTGAAAATGCCTAACCCAAGAAAAAAAAATACCATGCAACTTATTGCTCTTTGAGCTTTGTCTTACATCCAATTTAGTTTTCAGACCACTATCGCTACGCAACCAGCCCATATCATTAGCTTGAACCAAAGCAAATACCAGGAAAACATTGAAAACGCACCAAAGCGAAGTAAGAATTTCAACCATAACAGGGAAAGTATGCTCACAAGATTTGCAAAGTCCAAGAAAGCTTTTATACATACCTGACTTGCAATGTAAACAATGCGTATTTTCATCTCTATTACCATAGCATTGACCTAATGATGCAATGCAAAATTTCCGTTGAGGACAGTATTTACAATTGCTGAAGTAAAAGGACCCTTTTACTGAAAAAGAACCCTGTGGACAACTTTTACACACAACGGAGCCTTCAGAATCTTGGTAATATCCCGGGAGGCATTCGAGACACGCCTGGATACTTGTTGATAGATTAAGCGGATTGTGCTTTCCTAATGGGCACGGCTTACAACTGTTTTGTCCCACTTTTTCATTATACTTCCCACTCAAACACGCTTTACAGCTGGTGCTGTTAAGCATGTCAGAATATTGCCCTTCGCCACAGACATTACATGTCGCCGATGCCATATCCCTCGAAAATTTTCCTTGTCCACAAGGCATACAATACGCACCATCATGTATCTTTTCGTTCGAATGGAAACCAGGAAGACAGTTATAACACGATGTGGCTCCATAAATGGCATTAGCCTTACCATTCGCGCATGCTTCACATTTATTTGTAACATTATTTTTGAATTTACCTCTCTGACATAGGCTGCAGGCGCACAACGATATAAACTGTATATCGTTGTATGAAAAGCTTCCTTGGCCGTTTCCAAATATGCGTAGAAAGCGATCTTTGTATATAACCGATGAATGACCATACGATAACTTCGGATATCTGGGATTGTTGCTCAAAGGCTCGCTTGCATTTATGTAGTCCCAACTTACACTTTTCCAACTATGTATACCATTACCCGATTCCAAATCTATGATCACCATGCTATTCGTCGCCACATCCAAAGAGTTTCTACCAGTAAACAATAAGCCTCCATATGCTATCATGGTCGATTGGAATAAAACGACAGTGTGCCTATGTCGCTTCCCAGGACTGCCTCTTGTCGTAATCTTTTCCCAAACCCAATTATCCATATTTAACGAGTAAAGATCATCATATACTTGAGAAAACATATTACCAGGATCATTGTTGGCACCCCCAAAAATATACATTTTTTCATTATATTTTAGAGAAGCATGATCATATCGAGCAGGGGGAATATTTGATCCTGGTCCTGGTTCACTAATGGTCCAATTTAGCCGCAGCGCTAGCCACTCTGTCATGTTAGCCCTAGCATCATATGTCTCTTTTAAGTCAAAGTACATAACATCGTTCAAAGCAACATTTGAACTGGACCTCCCACCGAAAATGACAATTTTGTGATTGTGCAAAATAGCAGAGTGACCAGCTCTTGCCGTCGGTCGCACAACACCAGGAATAATAAAGTTACCGACAGGCGGGTATGAGCGCATTTCATACAACTTATTCGTATATGATGCATCACTTAAAATTCCCCCGAATATATACACAGAATTTTTGTATACGATGCTAGCGTGATCTTGAACACCATAAGGCATGACCGTTTTGTTGAGGTTATATTCGATAGCCCCGGAATTCTCGTCTAATTTTACAATTTGTAAACGAATATAGTCATTTGGACTCCCTTTATTTGGATTTGCTGCAATGCCGCTGCCCCCGAAAATATATATTGAGCTGCCGTTTAGGACAGATGATTGGTCATATCGATAAGCGTCGTCAGAAATGAAAGACAACGGAGAAAGTGGAGTCAAGGACAGACACTCTTTAGCTGCTCCTTTGGTTTCGTTACAATTCATCCCCAAGACGCCTGCCCGTTTCGTGCGAAAACATAGCTGATGAAATACCAAGCTGATCAAAAGTTGAAACAGCAAAGATAATCTGGGCATGGTGATGGTAGCATTCTAAAAAAGCTTCCTTGCGCTGGAAAGAGGACGAAGTTAGTTTCGGCGCGAATACATTATGAAGCGAAAAAAACGCAAATACAAAAAAAAAGGAGAAGAAGAAGAAGAAGAGAAGAAGAAGATAAAGAAGGGTAGTAGTAATAATTTTTTAATACTGGTAACTCAAACAACTGTGGTAATTATTATTTTAATTTATTATATATTACACTGTATATTAATATTTTTTTGTTTTTTTTTTATTTAAAAAAAAAATACTTATTATTTATATTAGTACTAAAAAATAATATATTATTAATATAAATAGCTTGTCGTCTAATAAATATATATTATTTAATTATTTATTTTGAAAATAATACGGTAGTATTTTAATAATTAATGATGTGATATTATTTTTTAGCATACCTAATGCTGTGTAGTGTTATTTTGTGTTATTCCTGAGCATTCCTGATAATTATCGCCTGTTCATCACCATCATCTTCTATATATATGTGATTTATTATTATTATTTATTTTTATTATAATCTCTTTACTGATTTATTATTAGACGACTGATGATGATAGAGATACTTCTTCTTCTTCTTCTTCTTAGGGAATTTTTTTTTTTAAAAAAATTTTTTTATTATTACAATATTCATCTATGCATGCGGACTGACGCAGTTCCTCAAGTGAATAAGCGCTTTATCATTTGGTTAAGAAAAGACCCATCGAGGGACTTGGTAAAAACCCTACCAATCGGCAAGGTTGTTGATCAAACAATCTATTTTTGGACTTAGCATATTTTTGTGAAGGTTTTGACGTGACTTACCAAACTGAGGAATGGGTAAGAAATTTTCGAGACAAAAGACAGGCGGCGGCGCTACTAGAAAAGGGAACGCATATGAAGCATCAAACGAGTCTACCAGCGAAGAGACTATGGCAGCAAACAGTGGTGGCGCCAATAAAATAGGTTCAACGATTGACATGGAGTGCCATCACAGTGACGCTATAAACTGCTTAGGAATTAATTCAAAACAGACAGATCGGCTTGAGGTTTATACTTGCAGCGACGACAAGACTGCTATTGTTCATCAGTGGTTACGCAATGACAACATAAAGGCGGAAGCAAAGGGAAACTTACCTATTGTTGCCAAATGGCATGGCCATAAGCGTGCAGTGAATAAAGTAATGCAGGGAGTTAATGAAACGTTTTTCACGTGTAGCCGAGATTTGACGATTAAGCAGTGGAAAAAGGATTCCGAAACTGCTGTGAGCACTTTGGAAGGCCATACGCTTACTATATCGGCCCTTGCAGAAAGGACAGATGGTAGTGCCTTAGCAAGTGGCTCACGTGACACTACCGTCCGTATATGGGACCCCGTAGCTTCCAAAGAGGTCGTTAAAAACACTACCTCTCGAAATTTAGTAACATGTCTCCAGTGGCTACCAAGCAATAGTTCTATTCTAGCACAAGGTAGTGAGGATTTGAAACTTCGCTTGTGGGACGTGCGGAGCGGCATAATGAAAGCATCGTGTACATATTCAGGTTATGTGTACTTTCCCTTATGCATGGATATATCTAGAGACGGTCATTTACTCATGACTGGTAGCAAAGGGTTCAATAGCGTTGGGTGCGAGATAAGAATATGGGATCTTCGTATGAATAAACAAATGCTGGAATTACGTGGCCACGACCAAGATGTTAAGGAGTGTTTTTTCTTGAGCTTTGGCGATGGCAAGACAAAGATTATTAGTGGATCTAAGGATAAAACGATACGGGTATGGGATATAAATAAATACAATGCCGAGAATGACTATGTTACAAACAGTTCTAGTTGCCTGCTTACGGAATATCACATGTATGGAGATGGAGCTTTTACCTGCATGGCAGTTGCTGACGCGAAAGATGGAGCCATCGATTCCGTCGACGTTATGTATAGTATTGCCGATATGGATGGGAAACCGAATATTTATGCAACAAAGATGACATCAGAATGTTGAATTGTTCGTACGACAAGCATGGTAGATAAAGCAAACTATAATTGTGATCGCTTATATGTTATAAATATATGTACAATGTATTTCATTAAAAATGTCAAAGACGAAATGAATTGTATTTATTTAATTTTATTAAATATTTTTATGATATGATAGAGTATTTTCTCTTTGGATATCGTATTTTCTCTTTTTTTTTTCTTTTTGTACATTTTTTATTTTCAGGTTCGCACTAAACACTACTCGTACTCGAATTTGAATCAAATATAAACGCAACCTATGGTTTAATTTCGTAGTGTACACACATTAATCAGATATTAATTCAACTCTGAGCATTTATTTTTATTTTCCTCCTGAACTTTTTGGGAAGACTTCTTTAGTCATCTTTTTTCTTAGCTTTTAATTTGCTACTTTTGACTGGCGATTTTTTCAAATTCCCTCCGTTTTCATGTGAATCACGTTCTTTTAGTAGTTTCTCCTGCTGCTTCTTCTTGTACACTTTTTCCTTTCGCTTCATCTCTCTACCATACTCCCCATCTAGCCATATGAAATAAAATATAACACCGTAGGCAGCCAAGCAAACAAATGCAACAGCATGCCCAATGTAAAGCCTAAAGTCAATGGATTTCGTAAACCATAGCACCGACGACATATTTACTCTGTCCCGTGATTGTTTAAATGGAAAAGTTTAAGTAGCTGCCGCCTACCCTGCGTTGCGGACGTTCTTTTGAACCAAGCCCGGTATCGGATGAGGATGCTTGTGCGTGCGGCTTGGGATTGTCAGCAGTGAGGGGCCTTCTACTTCGTAGTGTTTCTATCCTTCAAAAGAAGACAGCAGCAGCAGAAGAAGGAAAAAAAGAAGAAGAAAAGAAGAAGAAGGAATTAGAATAAATAATTATAATAATAATTTTGATGTGTTGAAGAAGAAGGAGGGCGGGGATGATGTGTACGTACATGTAAGGAAATGCATGGCAAAAGACTACACGAATACTATAGCTAGCTAGTTTTGGTGTAGCCCTATCTTACGTGGTTTGTATGGCAGGCATCAAGATTTAGATTCTGTACGTATTCGAGTATGGAAGTTGACTTGATGGACGCCTAGAGAGGTCTGGTTCGTACTATTGTAGCATAGCTATTATCATAGCAGAGGAAGAAGGAAGGACGTGATAGATAATGCGAATCAGCTAGCACTACTAGCATTAGTAATAATAGTAATTACATAAGTATTAGTGTCATTATTATTATTATTAACTATTAATTATTATTATTAAGTAAAATAGTGGTGTTGTTGTTGTTGTGTAGTAAGGAGCAGAACGAAATTCATCGTAGGAGACGCTGTCGATGAGAGAGCACAATGACCCCGCCGTTTCGTTTCAGCTTGCCCATCAGCTTATACCGATCAGTGCCTTAGCGAACGGAATGAAGTTGTTCCTCGGTGCAAAGCAAACGTTGTCACTGCTGGATGGAAGGCGTTTTGGGTTTAGTGATTTTAGACACGCGATGAGAAACGCCAGGTGGAGCACAAAAAGTGGTGCAGCACTTATACGGCGTTTTCACGTGCATAAGCAGGCTGCCAATAACTCTATCCGTGTTGAGACAGTCCGGCCAAACGTGGATTTACAGCTTGAGAGTGGATTCACTATACCTGCAGATTCTGTTCAAATAAAGTATTTTTCTGTAGGTTTAGACGATTATCCCGCCAAGCCATTAATATATGTGTTTCCATCAATGTCGAATACGCCGTTTTTGATTGACTCGCCGGAGCATAACGAGAAAGGTTGGTGGAGAAAGATTGTTGGTTATGGCAAATCGTATGGTATCGACCTTAACAGATTTTCCGTTATATGCGCTTCTCCTCTGGGTAGCCCTTATGGCTCCACGTCTCCTACTACAATCAATAGCGCCACTGGGAAGAAATGGAAAAGCGACTTCCCGACAATAACGCCTTTGGATATGGTGAACCTGCACAATATTCTATTGGAACATTTAGGAATAGACAAATTATCCGCGATAGTTGGTGGCTCTATGGGAGGCATGCAAGTATTGCACTTTGCGGCTAATTATCCACATAAGTATCATCGTGCATGTGCCATTGCTGCTACGGGCCATACGTCCCCAAGCACAGTCGGGCTAAGGTATGTGCAACGTCAAGCGGTCAAAATGGATAAGATTAACGGTCTAAGGGTCGCTCGGATGATGGGGACAATAGGATACAGGAGCAGAGAAGAGTTTGATAGAAGGTTTTCATGGGATCCCATTCAAAAGGATAAGAACACAAATGCAAATACCGAAGGATTAGACGAGGAAATAAATTTTGAGGTTGAGAGCTACCTGAAACACCAAGCGGATCTTTTTGAGCGTGGTGGTTATGATGTCGATTGTTACCTCACACTTTCCAAAGCTTGTGATAGTATGACTTTAGACTATAACTTGATGAGAAAGATCCATGCCGAAAACTCTAAAAACGCAGAAAAAGAAACGGGATTTAGAGAAAAGAAAGAGTTATTGTTACTTCCATATTCAACTGACGTAATTATGCCGCCAGATGAGCTGATGAAAGTGGCATCGGAACTTGGACCCCACAAGGACTTTCGCGTCCATTATGAAGTTTTGAACACCATTCATGGTCACGACGCATTTATGGTACCAAGGCACAAGGAGACGACGGCATTATGCGAACGCCTCTATCCATTTTTTCACAATGGGGTGGATGCTGTACGAAGATTTCATCATGAAGTGTCAGAGTGATATTTGCAAGTATAATAGCCGTGAGAACAGTTTTCCCATTTCGAGATGCATCACGATGATTTTGCCGTCATGCTTTAATATTATGCTTATTATATATTTTAATCAATAATTTAAAATGATTTTAAGGTTACTAAGATTCACGGCT